>JACM01007682.1:0-10701 GCA_000787095.1 Periophthalmodon schlosseri
CTCCATCTGACCCACTCCTCTGCGTCCTCTGTTCCGCTGACCCACTCCTCTGTATCCTCTGACCCTCTCCTCTGCATCCTCTGCTCCATCTGACTCACTCCTCTGCATCCTTTGCTCCATCTGACCCACTCCTCTACATCCTCTGACCCTCTCCTCTGCATCCTCTGCTCCATCTGAACCACTTCTCTGCATCCTCTGACCCTCTGCCCCTCTCCTCTGCATCCTCTGCCCCTCTTGTCTGCATCCTCTGCTCCTCTGACCCCCATAACTCTCATGTTTGTTGTGTCCTGTCTCTTTAAGAGCTCGGTGACAGCTGACGTCTTGTTTAAAATAACCTTTAGATTGTCACCTGTTCTTCAGAGACCCCCACATTTAAAACACCCCACACAGGAGAGAGTAAACAGAGGGTGAGACTTTCAGAGGACAGGGTCAGATGGCTCGCTTCTTCACAGATTTGACGTAACTTGGTAGAATCATCTGCTTTTTATTAACCACACTATGGCATTAAACCTATTTCCATTGATATAAGCAGATCTCTCCAGGCCAAGTTGCATGTTAGATCTGTGGAGTGGCGGGCCCGCTCATTGTAAGAATACATGTTTGTCAAGGTATTTTTGAGCAGTAGAACACCTGTAATTGATTAACTGTGAGATAGATAAGTATAATGCCATACTGTGGAACATTCTTGGCGTACCCTCCTTCCACAAAGTTGCATAGTGGAGCTTTAAAAAATCTAAATTGTGAGCTAGCACTGAACAATTTGAGATAAATATCTAATTGCGATTATTCTGATTGTGTTTTGATGATTGTGATTAGATTTGAGATTTATGTTTTAATAATAAGATTCTGTTAATCACGTCCAGAAGATCTGACAAAAAGACTGAAATCTGAAGTGAAAAACTAATACAACGATCACATTTGTACAGATCTAAACTATAGGGTTAGCAGCTTTTATGCAGAATAAGTTACTAACTGATCATTGGAGTTTCCTAAAAAACCACGAGCCCACTCTTAGCCCCTCCCCTCCTGCCTCCTCCTGGTTTGGGTCAGTCCATTTGTTACACTTCATTCCTCTCTCTCCCTCTCTCCTCTCCTCTTTTTTCTCTCTTATTGCTGAATATCACTCAGTTTATCCACAATCTTCTGCTTCTGTTTTGGATTTTTCAGCCAATGAAAAGATCGGGGAGATCCATGGCAGCCCGCGCAGTCGCTCTCAGATGGTAAGAGATTGTTTAAAACTCTTTTAAATGTGAGTATTATTATTAGTTTAAATAGTTTAAAGCAGATATATTGTGCTTGTGTCTGCTCTATACTTATAATCTATGGCACAATATGTTACTACAATTTAATAAAAGAAACAAATCCGCTGACTTCTACGTTAGAAAACTGCGGTGCCCAATGGGAGCTGACGTCGCCATAAACATCATCACAACAAAGCGCCGCATGCTGTCGACCCCTCATATGGATAGATGCAGATTATGATAGTAAGCAGCAGATTCAGATTTTTGTTGTACCAAAATGACTATGCGATGCTGCCAAATACTACACGTCACCGAGTAAGAAAATAAAATTGAAGAAGGAAGTGTGTCCGTCACAGTGGGCGTGTACCGGTGGAGGTGAAAACAGGTAGATCAGAGCAATGACGTCTTGAAAACAGGGAATAAAGATTATTCAAACATGAATCACTCTAAATACAACTTCAGAGGGTCAATGAGAAGGAAACAACTAGAACATGGTTAAAAGCTCTGAAAAGTGCATTTTACAGAATAGATCTGATTTAACTAAGAATATCAATGTTTATTTGAGTTATTTTGAAACATCTGGACAAAAATGTGCTAATTTCCCTGAAATTTGACATGAACTAACGACCACTGTTATATCACAATGTAAGATGTGATATAACATGTTTTTGAAATACAAAATGGAATTAAGCTTGAAGAAAAAACATATTAAACCAGTGTAAACTTTCAAGCTGTCTTTTTTGAAGTGTAGATGACTTATTAATATCTTCATTTGAGTGTTTTTTAGAGTTCATAATTAACATTTTAATTGTTAGCCAGTTCTTCGAGGCAGTTTCAATAGGGATGTAGATTTTCTTACTGTTATTTCAGCTTGGACTCCTCAGAAATATAGAAACATGTCAGTAACACTGTATTTTAGGGTCATACATTGGTAATTCATTGTACTAAGAAGCCACTCCCCCTTCAGAGCGCTATCACAACACAGTCATCCTGCTAATGAAAATACTGCACATCGCATCAAATTTGTGAAGTTGTAGTGTATTGTTTTGTATCCTGCTTTTGTATATTTATGGAAAATGGCCGCGTGGGCGCATGGGTGATGTAGGCTTGTGGGCGTCGTCTTGTACAGGCTCATACTGCTAACTGTAAGGAGGTTTCAAACAGGGCCCAGGAGAGATCATTAGATTACTCAAACATGCATGGTTGATATCTTAAATGTCTTCAGGCATGTTTTTGATGAGGGAACAGCATTATAGCATGGAAGAAAGCTCAAAAAAGGCAATATTGCATAATACCTCCTGTATTCATCTAGAATGGTTAGCAGTTAATGCATCGTCCCTAAAGTAAAGTGTTACTAACATCTGAAAAGGTTGATGTTCTGAATTCTGCTCTTTTTAAGTCATAAATATACTTTTTTTTGCAGTGTAGTGCTGCTTAAACCTGGTGAAACAGTATCTCTATGGGAAGTATGATCAGTGCAGAGGTCCACAGTTTACATGTCAGTGAGAGTTTTGTCCAGTGGGAAAGTTTAAATCTTCACTGGACTCAAACAGCTGAAGTTTAATCATGTGATAATGACACAGGTCGAGTTACACCATCATCTGGAACAATCACTTTTAACTCTTTGTTTGTTTCATTGTTCTGTTTTTCAGTTTTTCAGTTAGATCAGATTTCTTTTGTAAACTTCTGTTGTGATTTTGGGCTGTAGAAACTAAACTGTACTGAAAATGTGAAGGATTTTTTTGTTAAATTCAGTGAAAGGGCCTGTACCTGATGCTTTCCATATAAAAGCAGGTCAAAATAAGTCAACTGTGTGCTGTCTACATCTACCGTATTTTCCGGAGGATAAGTCACACCGGAGTATAAGTCGCACCAGACAAAAAATGCATAACAAGGAAGAAAAAAACATATATTTCACATATAAATCACATCCGAGTATAAATCGCACCCCGGGCCAAACTAGGAAAAAAAGTGTGACTTATAGTCCAGAAAATACGGTAATTATAAAGCGTTTTATCGTCCGGCAATCAGAAAGTGCGTGGTTAGCGTACTAAACATTGCTAACTCAGCCACATCACGCCACATCAAAACTGGGACTAACCTGGGACTAAACCCGGAACTAAATCTGGACTAGAGCAGAACTAAACCGGGACTAGAACAGGAGCAAACCAAGTCTACATTTGGTCTCAAGATGGGCTAAAACTATGACCAAAACAGCCAGTCCAGAAATAGTCCAGAAATATTGTGCTATGCTCTTATTTAGAAGTTTAGTGTTTTTTTTAATTCTTATTTTTTATCCACTCTTTCTGCAACATTTTTTAACATAAACCATATACCCAGTGGCCATATTCTTCAAAACAAAATTCACAATATTACCATTATCTCTGTAATCTGCCACTTTTGCCCTTTTTCTTGTGACTCGTGCTCTCTAAGCGTCCCCGTCCCTCCACAGCTTTGCACAGTAGTCTATTTCACCGTGAGCCAGGACTCTGTGGTCTTAAAAACCTGTCTCTTCTGGCTCTTCGCTTCATGTGGTTTAAACTCTGCAAACGTCTGAGTCCTTAAACCACAACCACTAATACAGCTCGGATTATGGACCAGATCTGGAGACACGTTTAGAGGTTTTGGTCTTGGTTTAGTTCTGAATTAGACATGATTTTTATCCTGGCTTAGTCCTGGTATAGTCCTGTTTTAGCCCTGGTCCAGACCTGATTCAGTTCTGGTTTAATCCTGGTTCAGTCCTGGTTCAATCCTTTTTCAGTCCTGTTCTAGCCCTGATGCATTCCTGGTCTAGTTTTGGTTCAGTCCTGGTCTAGTCCTGGTTCAGTCCTCATTCAGTCCTCATTTAGTCCTGTTTCAGTCCTGGTCTAGTCCTAGTTCAGTCTGGGTTCAGTCCTGCTTTAGTGCTGGTCTAGTCCTGGTTCCTCCCTGCCTCTGGTCGTTTTGAACCCCAGTCTTGGTGCTTGTTTCTGGGCAGGAGCAGATGGGAAAGTGGCTGCAGTAGTGTTTGTAGTAGTAGTACTTGTAGTATTTTTGTTCCTGTGGTTTTTGGGTGAAACCTCGAGCTCAGACTCTGCGGGCGGCACTTGAAAGCCTCGCGGTGAGTTTAGGGATGATGGGAAAAAGCAAAGTTTTACCTCCACAAAAGCAAAAAGTCCCATTTTAAATCAAGCTGAGTTCAAACAGCAGCTGGAGGTAATTGTAAGTCTATGGGAGCGAAAGTAACTCTCCTCCTATATCCCTGTGTGTCAGATGCCCTCCCATCCTCCCGTATCTGAGATGAGGGCAGGTCAAATGTCTGTAGTTAATCAGCAGATGTTGTGGATTTTGGAAAAAATATCTAAATGAGAGGATTGTGATTGTGATTAGATTTGAGATTTTTGTTTTGATAATAGGATTCTGTTCAAAGTTCACATTTTAAACACGTCCAAAAGAATTAACAAAAAGACTGAAATCTCAACTGACAAACTAATACAACAGTCACATTTCCGAACATGTTTGCTACAGGGTTAGCAGCTTTTACACAGAATAAAACCCCATGGAGACACAGGGAGGGCATCTGACACACTGGGACATTTCAGAACATGTTTGTACAGATCTAGATTTTGTTGTTTGTGGCAGAAACGATGGTACTTCAAAAACTGCAGTCTTTGTGATTTGCTAATTGCGTCCGTTCAAATAGTGATTTCGATTGTGATGAATCTTGAAGACCGACGTTTCAGATTCTCTGTTTGTGCATGATGGAGAAACAATGCGGTGAATTTGAGGAGTGTGAGTGTGTTGTTTGGGCAGGGCTCCAGGAATAGCCCTCAGCTGGCACACTGGCCCACATCTCCACCCCCACTCGGAGCTCTGTCACTGGGGAGAGGGAGTGTGGAGCCCCCCTCTCCTCCAGACCACCAGCAGCTGAGGCCAGGAACCAGTCAAATGGCTTATCAAACTGTCTACATATTACACAATTAACATACGGCAGTATTAAAGGGCCCTTATTACACTATTTTGATCTATCTATCTGATCTATGTTATAATGTTGTTTCCTCGTCAAAAACAGACCTGGAGTTGTTTCATTCACACATTTTCAACACACAAATCCTGCATATTTAGGTTGAGTTCTTCTCTCAAACCGAAAACACTATTTTTAAGCTCCATACACATTCACTTCTACACCTCAACCCTGGAATTGCCAATCTCTGCTGAACAAAAGGTAAAAAGTAGCAGTTAATGTAAAAACTACCACTTCATGACATCACAAGGTGGAACAGAGCATTTTGAGCTTTGGAGACGTAGACAGGCTAATAATAAAGGATTACTTAAACGTGTGAATGAAACAAAACACAACTCCAGGTATGTTTTTGAGGAGGTAACGAAATTATAACATGGTTTAATGCTCACAAGAGTCCATTTTGTGTAATATAGGACCTTTAAATATTACAGGAAGTTGTTGGTTAATTTGTCAACGATTGGGTCCACACATTCGCTGTATTAATTTAAGTCTATTCATATAACAACAACAATATTTATTTTTTTAGACTGAATAATGTCACCTCTTAAAATAAAATGAACTCCTCAGCTCCCTGTTTATAGCGATATCTTTTAGATTTTTGCTCATTCAAAAGATTTGGGTATTGCTTTGCTTTGTTTATTGCTATGACAACGGTGCTAAATTTTCATCACTTAATTTATAGAGAAGATGTTGAACTTTGTGCCCGTTTTTGTTTCATGTGAATAGGTCCAGTAATTACAGAGATCTTAACCATAAACCAGATCAACACATCTGCATCTGACAGTTAAACAGCAAATCCCACCTGAGAATTCTGACCTGCCTCCAGCTCACTTTAAACTATACTATACTACAATGTGCTGATGTCATGGGGGGCAGGTGCAGTCGACAGGAGCAGAGTGACAGGAGCAGAGTGACAGGAGCAGGGGGCAGGTGCACTAGAGTCATTATGTTAATCTAAACGTCAGCGCTATCAGTCTCTGTGTCAGATCAAAACAGGAGCAGGTCTCTAGCAGCTGTGGCCCCATAGCTCTGAACTGAACACAGAGATGCACTGAACTGGAAGACTACACAGCATTAGTCTCATTTACACATGTTCTGAAATGTGATTCTTGTATTAGTTTGTCAGTTCAGATTTCAGTCTTTTTGTCAGTTCTTCTGGACGTGTTTAAAATGTGAACTTTGAACAGAATCCTATTATTAAAACACATTAAAAACAATCACAATGCTTCTCTGAAAAAATCACACTCAGATATTTTTACCAAAGCGTTCAGCCCGACTGCAGTCTTAGCAGTACCTCATGTTTTTACACCTGTACCGGTGTTAACACTACGATACTCTCCTCTGTACAAACTCACAGACCCGAGCTGTGAAAAGTACCACCTCCTTTCTGCCCCCTGCTGGTGCTACATCAGTACTTGTAAAGTTTTTACACCTGCCACATCTGTGTGAAACTACCGCCGTGTTTATGTAACTACAGACCAGCTGACACTGAGCTGTGACATCACACACGTTTACTAACTGATACAACTACTACTAATACTACTACTACTACTACTACTATTACTACTACTACTGCTGCTACTGGTACTGTTGCTACTGCTACAGCTACTATTACTGCTACTGCTGCTACTACTACTACTAGTACTACTACTACTGCTCCTGCTGTTACTGCTACTGCTACTGCTGCTACATTTACTGCAACTGCTGCTCCTACTCACAAAAACTTTTACTGCAACTAATAGGCCTACTACTATTTCTATTTCTACTAATGTTGCAACTACTACTACTATAATTACTACTAGCAGTGCTACTGCTAAAATGCATGTTTCTTTACCTATTTCAATTCTTACTGTAGTAAACTTTTACTAGGCAAGATATTAATGTTGTATTTTCACTATCTCTTGGATACATCATTTTTCTTCTTTTAGTGTGCATAGCAACATTTTTTTTCTAATTTCAACATATTTATAAACTTCCTGATTCCATTTCCCATTATATTTATAACTTATGAAATAGACATGCCATTTGTGACATTTGTATTGTTTTTGACTCTTTTTTCCATGGAATATCTTCCTCTTGCAAAATGGGTCAAAGACTAGAACAGGACTAATTTAGGTTTATAATAATCTGGAAAAGTCCATTTCAAATACAGGCTTCCAGAAGCGTGTTTACTTCTTGGTTTACTTCCTGGTGCATCAGACTCTGTACTGTGATTGGACGAGCTGTGTTTGCTCAGGTTTTATTGGGAGTTGATTGTAACGCATTCATTCTACACCAAGACACAACAGGAGCAGAGAGCAGAGAGGTAAGAGCTGGATTCACTGGTGAGTTTAAAATTCTGATGCCCTAGTGTACTTTGATTTTTTTGTCTTTAACTGAGATGGGGCAGGTCAAATGTCTCTAGTTAATCTGCAGGAGTTGTGGTGGATAAATTTAGTGGGAGAATGAACTAGTATTGTCTCAATACTAAAATTTCAAACTTGATTTGGATACTAATGAGTAGACTTGATACTCAATACTGATTCCAATTCATGATGATAATAAAAAACACTATTTCTTTAGACAATAGAATGTGATTTTCCACATTAAATGGTCGTACTTTCTTTTCTATTCCCATGTCTTATATCTGTGTAATCCCTCAGTCGTCCAGTAGGTTCCATAGTGGTCCATGGGCGTGTACTAGTCTGTGTGTCTTATACTTGTGAAAGATACAGCTCAAGATCATTCTAAAGATATTCAGGAAAGGTTCATTTCTGTTCTGTGAATGGGACTTTTTTAGTATCGATGCCTGCTCAAATGAGTATCTAGTTTCGATACTACCTAGAATGGACCTTGTCTCTAATAAAAAATGATCAGGGAAAACATTTGTGGGTTTGACTTTTGATTTGATTTGGCAGAACCAGGAGACAGAATGGTGGCGCTGCTCCATTTGAGAGGAGAGCTCTGACTATGGTTGAATTTAAATGTTGGATTTCATGATTGTGACTGTTGGCTTGTCTCCATGAGTCCATAGAAGCATGTACCTCAGAGTGTGCAGAGTGAATGAATAGTGCAACGAGACTTGTAGTGTCTGGGTTCAGTCCCAGCTCTGACTGGTGCATACTGCCGTTGTGTCCTTAGGCAAGACACTTCACTCACTCTGCCTGTAGTGAAAATGTGGTGTGTGAATGATTGATGATGGACAGAGGGCTCGATGGTGATGGTTGAAGACAGAAGTAATTTACCAGCCCAGTGTGTGGAGTGCATGACATTTTGATTTAAAGGAACTGTGTGTCGTCCTCACTCTTACAGTTTTAAAAAGTAATACCCGGAATGTGCATATTTTTAAAAGTATCAATTTACACCAGAGACATATTCTCACATTTAAACATCAAACTGTTTTAAACTGCTTACATAGTCGTTGTTGATTGGATGAATTACGTTTTAAAACTACACAAAGTTGACAAGAGGGACAGTGCTTTTCAGCACTAACAGACCGATCGGTGCTCGCATTACTTAGGCTCCTTACTAAATTTTGGTGTCTGCAGCCATGCACCTTTTCCTTCATAAGTTGTCCTTCTAAAATTGATGTTTGACATTGTAAAGTATTATATTTATCCTCCACAGCTAAAAACTTTTTGTAGTCCATCACGGGTCATTCCCTGAGCTCCTGGATGTGATGCACTGTGTTCATGCGCCATTAGCCATTCTTTTTGTCAGACAGGAGCATTTGTTTACCTGCTTTACATGTTTCACTTCCTGTGGCCTTCCTCAGAAGCATGATGGTGTAGCGGCGTGTCTTGTAGGCTGCTTTACTTGGTTTTGCCAAACATTAGGGGAAGCCCCCCCTTATTTGAAATCAGCCATATCCGACCACCGCAAGAGACAAAATCACATCATGAACAATGCCAGGGTCATCCGTGCTGAAAGCAACAAATACCACACAAACCAGAGCCAAGGAGCATAAATGGAGACGAGGGAGTGTACACCTTATCACACATAGGATGCAGTCCTGTAGAGGGCGTTAGAGAGCAGGAGGCATAGGCATAATCTGTTTTCTGATTGAGAACTAAAACACCAAATTATACCATAAACAGTAAAAGCTAAAAACTTCTGCAAAAACTATATTTGTAGATGTTTGGCTTGTATTTGGGGACACAGAGAGGTCACTCTAGGTTATAAAAAGGTCTTTTTGTGTGTGTTTTAGAGTCTGTATAATCCAGACTGTTAAAATACCATTACTATTATTTTTTATAGTCGAGTCGTCACAATCATATCAGTTCTATCTGTTTCTGTGCACCTGTCCTGGTTCTCTCTGTCAACAACAATAATGCTGAGCTTTGTGAACAATGTACTGACAATGTAAACCAGAGGAGCTGATTCACACACACTCACACATGCACACACACGTATACACACATGCAGACACACACTCACACACACGCACACACAAGCACACGGAGGAGGAGTAGTAACTTTCACTTTCACGTTTATGACTCCATAAACCCATTTTCACACAGACACTGTAATGAAATAACGTCTCAGATGATGTCATGGTTTGTCACATGATCAGACCTTTGCTCTCTGTCTTACATTTACAGCGTTTATTGTGAACTATGTCACGTGTGCTGGGCTGTATGTGGGACAGTTGGTAAACTTTGCTCACACGTTTTTATGACCTGTTCTAGACTTTTGATCCTGTAAGTGAAAGTGACCTCTGCATTTGACCCCTCCTCCAGTATCTGTGGGTTAAACCTTCATTTGACCCGTCCTCCAGCGTCTCTGGGTTAAACTTGTCAGTTGCAGTTAGCTTGAGAGTGTTTTGTATAAGATATTTACACTGTGCGGCTATCGGCTGGCCTGTAGTAATGTGAGTTTATAGTTGTAGGCTGTAATTTGGATAAATGGCCTCAGAATATGGTCAGATCTTATTCTGAGCACATGACTGTTAGTGAGCAGCACAGAGTCCAAAGAGCACTCTATATAATGGATCATTATTCATGATATTATTATTATGACCTAATTGTGCATCGCTCACTTCACAAGAGGTTAATCATTTGAGCACTGACCACAGAGCTCTGCCTCCTCTCTCTCTTCCCCTCCCTCTCTCTCTTTCCTTTCTCTCCCTCTCTCCATCTTTCTCTCTGTAGTTTTCATGTAAATCAGATGTAAATGTTTTGTGTTTTGTGTTTCAGATCGAGAACATCGACGCCTGTCTCAGTTTCCTCGCAGCAAAAGGAGTCAACATCCAGGGACTGTCCTCAGAAGGTTAGAAACACTCAAATGCCCTCCCATCCTCCTGTATCCCTGTGTGTCAGATGCCCTCCCTGTGTGTCAGATGCCGTCCCTGTGTGTCAGATGCCCTCCCGTCCTCATGATTTCCTTTGTGTTTCTTCAGAGATTGGTAATGGGAATCTGAAGGCGATCTTGGGCCTATTCTTCAGTCTGTCACGGTTTAAACAGCAGCAGCAGAAGACC
>KN473168.1:0-12104 GCA_000787095.1 Periophthalmodon schlosseri
TCCCTGTATGACTGGAACAGGAGCTGTATTTGCTTTGCTGCTAGTAAGTCAGACCTGTTGCCAGTGCACATTGGACTCCGCAAGGGCTGCCCTATGTCACCGGATCCATTCATTATATTTATGGACAGAATTTCTTGGCACAGTTAGGGACCAAAGGGGGTCCAGTTCGGGAACCACAGGATCTCATCTCTGCTGCTGGATCGGTGCAGCATCTGCAGTGATGCAGTTGCTGTATTGGACTGTTGTGGTAAAGAAGGAGCTGAGTTGAAAGGCAAAGCTCTTGATTTACCAGTCAATTTACTTTCCTACCCTCACCTATGGTCATGATCAAGATTGCGGATACAAGCAGTCGAAATGAGTTTCCTTGGCAGGGTGACAGGGCGCTCCCTTTGAGATAGGTTGAGGAGCTCAGTCACAGGAGGAGGCCTCAGGGAAGACCCAGGACACGTCGGAGTCTCTCAGCTGGCCTTGGAACACCTTGGGGTTCCACCGGAGGAGCTGGAGGAAGTGTACAGGGTGAGGAAAGTCTGGGAATCTCTTAGACTGCTGCCCCCGCGACTCAGCCCCGCATAAGCGGAAGAAAATGGATGGATGGACAATTTAAAATCATTTGTTTCATCACCTTGAAAATAATACAACTCAGGGTTATGCCACGATAGTTGTCTGTAAGTGGCAGGTTTCCTGACTTAGGAAACGGTTGAATATTGGACAGTGACCACTGTCTGGGGCATGACCCATCCATCAGGGCTTGGTTGCATAAGTTCAAAATGATGTCATCAAAGATACAATACTTAAAAACTTCCGGGGGTAGTCCATCAGGAATGACATTGTTCAATTCACTTAATCATGTCTGTTTTTTTTTTTTGTTCTTTGATTCTGTCATATGCTTTGTTAAGTCTGTTGCGAACTTCAATTGTATACCTTGAGTGTAGGTCTGTGTCAAGTAAGAAAGCTTTTGAATCATGCTTCAATACACATTTTCTCACACTCACATTTACAACACAGTGGCCCGATCCAACTGTTCTAGAAGAGCTATATACCTGGGAGTTTTGTACAGAATTTCTCGACGGACAGAGGATATAAGTTGTCAAAATGTCCATAGTCTTCTCATTTTCTTACAAAATTGCGTGTTAGTTGCTAGTAAATCATGTTGCTCCAAGAATCCCATTTAGATCTCTCTGTTTCTATTTGTGGAGGAATGGAAAGAGAAGGGAACATTGTTAGGTCCGAGACTGGCATTTAAATCTCAGAGAACTATGAGGAGATGTCTTGAAGAGCCAATTGTTGGTTATTGTAATACATCTCAATTTCTTCTGGGGATGCCACGTTTGTTGCTGAGTATGTAACAATTGCTGTTGTAACTGGATTACTTTCAAATTCTGCAAGCATAATTCTTTTTGTGTAATGGGGTTTAGAGGGACCCCTTGTTAGTTTGTCTTGTCCCACCCGTACATATTACTAATAGGTAGTGATTAGATATTTACTTGGTTGACTCAATTTTGCTTGTACTTTGGTGATATTACATTTAAAGCAACAAATTCAGTTTGATCTGAGAAATGCACCAGAAATGCACTACAGCTATTAAATGTGTGGCTCTACTCAACTCAGTTTCTTCAGCTGGTCAGTTGCATGTCTGTAACAAAAACTGAAGATGAGTAAAAGTATTTCTGATTCTGTGAGTCTGTGATTTTAGTATGTTTCATTGTGCAAACAGGTAAAAATAAAAGTATGCTGTCACAAAAAATATACCTGGAATCGTGTTTTATTTAATTTATACATGTTTAAATAATCTTGCATGTAAGAGCTCAAAAGACGTGACCTTCACTAACCCAGCCTCAGCACATTGTCATCCATGAAGGTAAACAGGTGCAAAATAAGTATAATTATGAAGTAAATGCAATATTTCGACTAAACCTGGACTAAATCTGGAACTAAAACTTGACTAGACCATGACTAGAACTGGATCAAACCTAATTTATCAATGGAAATGCTTTGTCACAGGTGGACCACTTACCATCCATGACTGCACACTTTACTCCCTGGTGAAGAGGCCCTCTCTCCTCATCCGCAGACAAACCCACTGGTTATTGTTTATTTACAAGTCTTTAATTTGTAAAACCCCGTCCTACCTCAGCTCACAACTAAACATCCACAGCTCCAGCCCTACCAACAGGTACAACAGCTAAATTATCCTGGTCATTCCTAAAGCCCGCTCAGCTTTTGGCCACTTCTCATTTCAGTTCTCTGCAGCAAATGACTGGAACCACCTACAACAGACTTTAAAACTTAGTTTGTCTTTGCCTCTGTCTACTTTTAAAAATTCAATCCAGAGTATTTTAGTGCATATGTTTTTAACACGTTTATATATTTAATCTGCAAATGTGTCACTGTCTCGTTATGATTCACTGTTTCATATTATGATTGATGTGTGAGTGTTTGTGCGTGTATTCTGCTTGTGCTGTATTATGCTGCCTCTTGGCCAGGTTGTTATGGCAAATGATGAGGTGTTCTCAACTGACTTACCTGGTAAAATACTGAATAAATACATTTTAAAAATAAAATTATGAGATCAAAGGCAGCGTTGGAAAAGATAATTGGTCAAACCAATAGTCTTGATGGTTATAATAACAATAATTAACGAAAGGAATGCCTACAAGTATGATTAAGGATAGAATTATTTCAAGCTCCTTGAGCCATGATAATCACAACCTCACAATCACGCAACCTCAAAGCCAAATTCTTCAGTTTTTGTACATTTTCATAGGGCAAATGTAATGAGTATGTGTTTGTTCTACATGTACTGTAGTCCCTGTGGTATTTTGCACACAATAATAATGGTGAAAATATTGGCAACTTCTAATAGAATAAACCAAGGGAAACTTCTTCCAAGGGGCATGAGCCTGTCAAATGCCAGCAAACCTGGGAGTTGAGTTTACCACCTATCATCCTGATCACCTAATAATAATGCATTGGATTTACATAGTGCCTTTCATAACACTGAAATTCACACACCAGATTCATACCAGGCAAGGAGGGTGAAGTCTCTTGCCTAAGGACACAATGGCAGAGTTTTACACAGTCATCTAGTCAAAGCCAGTGGAAAAGGTCATTCGGGTGTCTGTACCATGAGAATAAGACTGTGTTCATATGAGAATGAAAACATCAGTGAAACTCCAGCATAATGATCTCAGAAAACCAAAAGCTTTAAATATTTTCTCCAAGTTGTCACAAGCAGATTTGAATTTTGTGCAGTGTAATAGTAGAGCGCACAATGTACTGCGCCTTTTCACACTTCAGTCTTTATCTATAAATACAGCTCTAATTGGGTCGGCTGGATTTCAAGTGACATCACAACATTCTATAGACCTATAACATTTAATACAAAGAACAAAATGCAGATATTTATTGTAATACACCAGGTTATAGGGTCTAGTCACTAATAAAAATTATCAGGTCAAACTTTGTGAATTCACCTTTTACAAATTTCATGGAAAAATACAATACAATCAGTAGGACAAACTGGCTGCCTCCATCTGGGATTATGACATCATCATATTCTAGAATCTTGAAGGGTTGTGTTTTCCGAATGAGCATTCCTGTACAAACAGAGCCATAGCCATGAGTATATCCTCTCTGGTTGTTTTATCAAATCTGTTCATACTGTACATGCATTACTTGGTGGATACACCCAATTGCTGCACCACATTTAGCTTCATGTTTGAAGTAGAGTCATCCCAAATCTGAAAATTCAGTCCACATCTACAACCTGTCTGTCCTGGTTTAGTCCTGCTTCAGTCTTGGTTTAGTACTGGTTCAGTCCTGGATTAGTCCTGGTTTAGTCCTGGACGCATCTACAGCCTGTCCATCCATGGGAGTGGATCTTTCCTTCATTGCATTTGTCCTCAAGTTTTCCCACTGGGTTTTGGGAGTTCTTCCTTGACGAGAAAGAGGGTCTAATGACAGGGGGCGCTCTGAGACAGTTATCTATTTTCCTGTTTCATGTGAATATTTTTATCTTTATTCTTATCTTAATTTTGATTACATTTACATTTTAAGTAGTATCTGGACATTGTGTTTAAGGATTACTTTCAAACTTTCAAACATGTCATATAAAGGAGTTGTTCACAATTAACAACAATTTACTATTGTTAGTAGAGGTGTAACCCTAATTGGTGCACTTAGTAATGATTACTGCTGTAATAACTTTAATAAGTACTACCTTTTGTGATGTGGGTGTTGCCTAGCTGCTAAGAGAAACTAAAGTAATTACTACACCAAGAATAGAGGAAGCAGCACAGAATTGTACACACCTCAGAGCAAAAGTAATATTTTTTTCTAAGAACTCTTATCATTTCTGGGGAGACTTGCATCAACTATCAAAATGAAGACATTGGTAAGAAACTTACTTTCTAGAAATTCATGCTGTAGTGCATACACTAATATTTTTGTGTTCTTATTCCTCCCAATAGATACTTAAAGTCATTGTTGTGGCTCTTCTAGTAGGTAAGTTTAAAATATGCTGCTCTCTCTTTCATGTTTTTATATGGAAAATTCGTCAGCTCCCTCCTGTGGGAGGATCTGTAAGGGGCCGGTGCAGAGAGATCTGGGCGGCAGTCGAAGGCGAGGGCCTTGACAACCGGCTCTCTGGAAATGGAGACTGGCTCTGGGGACATGGAATGTCACCCCGCTGGGGGGGAATGAGCCTGAGCTGGTGCGGGAGGTAGAGCGTTACCGACTAGATATAGTCGGCCTCACCTCCACGCATGGCTTGGGTTCTGGAACCCAACTCCTTGAGAGAGGCTGGACTCTCCATTTCTTTGGTGTTGCCCGGGGGGAGTGGCGGCGAGCTGGTGTGGGCTTGCTTATTGCTCCACAGCTTGGCCGCCATGTGTTGGAGTTCACCCGGTGAACCTTCGGGTCTGTTGGAGTTACCCGGTGAACCTTCGGGTCGGGGACAGGTCTCTCACTGTTGTGTCGGCCTACGGGCCAAACAGCAGTGCAGAGTACCTGGCCTTCTTGGAGTCTCTGGAGGGGTACTAGACAGTGCACTGACCGGGGACTCCGCTGAACTCCTGGGGGGCTCCAATGCCCATGTGGGTAATGACAGTGACACCTGGAGGGGTGTGATCAGGAAGAACGGCCTCCCTGATCTGACCCCGAGCAGTGTTCTGTTATTGGACTTCTGTGCTAGTCACAGTTTGTCCATAACAAACACTATATTCAAGCACAAGGGTGTCCATCAGTGCACGTGGCACCAGGACACCCTAGGTTGGAGGTCGTTGATCGACTTTGTTGTCGTATCATCTGTCCTCCGGCCACGTGTCTTGGACACTCGGGTGAAGAGGGGGCAGAGCTGTCAACCGATCACCATCTGGTTGTGAGTTGGATCTGCTGGCGGGGGAGGAAGCCGGATAGACCTGGCAGGCCCAAGCGTACTGTGAGGGTCTGTTAAGAAAGTCTGGCGGAGCCCTCTGTCAGAGGGGTTTTCAACTCACACCTCCGGGAGAGCTTCTTCCAGATTCCGGGGGAGGCTGGGGACATGGATTCCGAGTGGGCCATGTTCTCCACCTCTATTGTCGATAGCTGTGGTCGTAAAGTCTGCGGTGCAGTGTTCAGAGCAGTGGCAGTGATGGTTACTGGAGTAATGGATCAAATGCAAACCGTGAGGAAGGTGACGACAGAGATTCAGATGAGGACAGTGAAGTAGATGGCAACAGGACAGTAGTAGTAGTGATGAGGACAGTGCTTCAAATCCGATCAGTGAGGGAGGCAAGGCGTTAAACATGTCATAGCAATTTTGTTGAATGAGTTTTGTTTTCATTTCTTTTAATGATTGAATTCTCTTCAACAGGTCAGACACACGCAAGGGCTTTGTCTGTAAAAACTCTCAACAACTGTCAGATTCAGAGTGCCAAGATTATAAAGTCCGTTTCCTCTGCCCTCAAGAGTTTTGTGATCCCAAAGGTATGTACATAAATAAATTGTCTTTTGGTCTGTAACTATACAATACAGTTGGTTTATTATATACTTTTTCTTCTTGTGCCAGTGTGCTGGACCAATTGGTTTAACCGAGACAACCCTGGTGGCATTGGAGACTGGGAACTCCTGTGTGACTTGAGAGCTGAAAATCCTGGACAAATCTGTGAACGGCCACTTTACATTGAAGTTCAGAACAAGCTCAACAATTTGCCTGCAGACTTCACTTGACACTCATTCCACATGTAGGTTCATCCTAATTTATGATAATTTCTCTGTCCACAAATGAAAACGAAATAACTGAATGAATATTTTGTCTTCAACTTCAGCTACAGCCCCACTGAAGGTTTTGCCTGCCGCAATTGCGACCAGAGAGAACGCTGCTGCCATGACTACAAGGTCCGCTTTGGTTGTCCATGTGATGTTTAGACATCCCTGCATCTCCAGCTACTATTACAACAACAAATCAAATCAGTAGCATTATTTCGTGATTTTATGATTCTTCTTCAGTCATTGTTGTAATGAGTAGAATTTGTATTGAATGTTAATAACTGGTGTTTACATGTCCTTTTGGCTCAATAATTAACTGTATTAATTTATTAAGAATTGTTGCAAATTTATTTTCTATGAAATCATTTTGTATGAAACAATAAACAATGATTGTGATTGTAACTAGTTATTTTTTTTGTCTTGTACTTACTTACTTACTTAATTAGGCCATCCATGGGTGAGCTTGTTGTCTTCTCCAGTCATCTCTGTTCTCCATATACACTGTGAACTCTTCTTTAGATGTGACACCAGCATCAGTTTTCAGTAGGTCGACATAGGTATTGATCGGTTTCCCCTTCTTTCTGTGCCCATATGTGGGTTCCCATAGGATGACCCTGTTTGTTGGAATGTCCAGATGTCGATAGCGGTGAGCTGTGACTCCTATTCTTCTAAGAGTGATTTTGTTGCTGATTGGTGGAAGGTCTTTGTACATCACTGTATTTAGAATGCGAGCCTGCCATTTGATATTGAACACTGTTCTCAGCATTCGTGTGTAGGTACCATCCGGTGATTTCTCCAATGGTTTTGTTAATGTCCAGCTCTCAGAACCATATAATAGAACTGTCTCCACTGTGGCTGAGAAAAATACCTAGTTTTACTTTTCATGCAACTTTCCAGACAAGACCTTTTATAATTTTGATGTCTTGATCCGAGGACTAGACCCATGATTCTAAGTATTTGAAATTCTTCACTTCCTCCAGAGGTTTTTCTTCGAGGGTCTTGAGGAGAAGATGAGGTGCATGTGTGTTAAGAGTCATGTACTAGTTTTCTGTTGATGACAGCGAAGATCTATTTTCTGCCATTCTCTTTCCACATTTGATAGGAGCTGCTGTGCTTGTTGTATTGTTGTGTGTCTAGAGGACCTTTTGGGTGTGATGATAAATCCCAGTTCAGCTCCACAGTTATATGGCTTTTCACAGGGCGTAGTCCAACACTATGATAAATAGATAGGGTGCTAAGGTATCTCCTTGAAGTACTCCGGCTCTTTGAATTCTTCAGTGCATCCATCCGAGGGTAATACTCTTGTACTTGTGTATGTGTAACGCTAGTAGGCTAGGAGGTTGACCATAGGAAGTAATTATTAGTTCTGGCTCTAATTGGAGTAGTATTTATTTGTATTATTGATTGAAACATGGGCTCAACAAATGAGTATTATTATGTGTATTATTGGGTGTTCTTAATATTCATTTCTTAGTATTTGTATTATTAGTTGTTGCAAAAGTTCAATGTTCTTGATGTTCAGTTCTTAGTATCTGAATTATTAGTTGATGCAAAAGTTTGTGGATGCAATTGTTCCGAGTTTTAATCCAAAAGAAACCAAAGTTCTAGAAATGATAAGAATAGGTTATAAAAAGAAATCTGGAGTAGGTTGTGTGGGGATGAGAGTCAATTTTGTTGTACTGCATAGGTAGATCTGGGTAGCATAGGATAGTTGGCAGACTGTTTTTCTTTGACTCTTCTATGATTCGACATAATGTGACAACTTGCAACAGTGTAGAGCGGGACGTTCGAAATCCATTTTGATTATCTCTCAAATGTGTGTTCTTTGTCTCTAATACAATTCAAAATCATTTGGTTCCTCAACTTGAAAATGATACAACTCAGGCTTACCCTGCGATCACTGTCTGAAAGTGAGAGATTTCCTGACTTAGGAACCGGCTGAATATTGGAGAGTGATCACTGTCTGGGGCATGACCCATCCGTCGGGGCTTGGTTGCATGAGTTCCAAATGATGTCATCAAAGTTACAGTACTTAATAACCTCTGTGGGTAGTCCATTGGGGCCTGTACTCTTCCTGTTTTTTTTAGCTTTCTCTTCATTTTTTGCAGATCTTCATGATGAAAAGGCCCATCCTCTATGTTGACATCTCTTATCATCTGTGGTATTTTCTCTTCTTCATCGTCTATTGGAGGGGAATTACCAAGTAGGTTGCTAAAGTGTGTGAACCAAGAAGTTAATGTCTCCTTTGCTTTGACATGTATCTGTCCAACCTTGCATTTTCTTTGCCCAGTTACTTCATTAATTACACGCTATATTTTCATCTGTTTGACATTGTTCAATTCACTTAATCATGTCTGTTAGTTCCTGTTCTTTGATTCTGTTGCAAACGTCCACTGTATACCTTAGGTAGGTCTGTGTCAAGTGAGAAAGCTTTCCAATCATGCTTCAATATACATTTTGATTTTGATACTCTTAAACTCAGTTTTATCCTTCCAATTACAACATGGTGGTCTGATCAAACAAACTACATGCCTGGGAGTTTTGTACAGAATTTCTCCACTTACGGCAGACTAAGATATAATCAATATATATATATAATATAATCAAGTCGTCGACATTGGTCTTGAAATGTCCATAGTCTTCTCATTCTCAAAACTGCATGTTAGTTGCTAGTAAATCATGCTGCTCCAAGAATTCAATTTGGATCTCTCCGTTTCTATTTGTGGAAGATTGGAAAGAGAAGGGAACATCGTTAATTTTGAGTCTGAAATTTAAATCTCTGAGAACTATGAGGAATTTGTTTGCTGGATCGTCTTGAAGAGCCAGTTGTAGGTTATTGTAATACATCTCAATTTCTTCTGGGGATGCTGCATTTGTTGGTGAGTGAGTATGCAACAATTGCTGTTGTTTCTGGATTACTTTCGAATTCTGCAAGCATAATTTTCTCTGTATAATGTGGTGCCTTTTGTAGGGCTTTACATGAGTCCTATGCCATCCACTGCGGCCTGCCTGTTCCTCCATGCTGATAACACAAAGAAAAAGCTATTCTCAAATTTCTACTTCTTTTTTATGCTTGTGTCTTCCAGTATACATCTGTGCTCTTGTATTCCATCGATTTCAATTTTCCACTTTTCAATGTTCTGTATTGCTTTGTCTTTTAAATTATTTGCTTTGAAGCTTGGCTCTTGAAATGGCCTTCCGCAACACAGCAATGCTTTAGATCTTCTATTGTTGTCAGATGAGCCACTCCCAGACGGGTTTAAAAGCACCTCGTCATTCTGCTCAACTGTTGCTAAGTCTACAGTACTATCCGCAGCTGAGTTATGATTCAAAATTATTGTTCTGTAATCCATCAGGCTTAACAAAGCTATTAATCATCACAGGTGCTACTCCACTCGATGATCCTATTTTCAAATATTTGCTGATGAAGCAGATTCATTAGGATTACTTAACCATAGAACTCAAAAGAGCTTTTACCAGGGTCTACTGCTATATGGTGTTTCTCATGCGCTTGATTGTCCATTGAGGAAATAGAACATTCCCCTTCTGCACTTTCCGCCATTAGAACGATCTAGTTATACTGCCAGAGACTCGGACCCAAGTTCAGTCTTAGCCTAAAGCCATCAAGGAGCCCACTGTAGTTGACAACCCCTTGGGTGGATTACCCAGGGAGAGAACCTTGGACCCGCTGCGCATGGGATTACCCAAGTTAGCTTTTAGAGCAATAAAATGGCAGAAAACTAAGGGGCTGAAGGGGCCCCTTGTTAGTTTGTTGTCTTGTCCCTCCACTACATATTACTAATAAGTAGTAACTAGATACATTTACTTGGTTATAAAAGTTTTTGGAAGAGTATTTATAATAATAGTTTGGAGTTTGGAAGAGTATTTATAATAAGTAATGTTGTATGAGTCAATTTTGCTTGTAATTTGGTGATATTACATTTGAAGCAACAAATTCTGTTTGAGCTGAGAAATGCACCAAATGGAGTGAAAGCAAATTTGATAAATGAGAGCGAGACTCTTAATAGGCCTGTCTCTGTGTTATATATATTGTACAAAGAGATACAATAATGACATCTAGTGTAGATAAAAAGCACTCTTACATTCTAGTCACATTTACTATAAGCATTTTTGATTACAACTATTAAAACTGTGACTGTTTTGATTCAATATTTTGCAAGTAGAATCATACAAAACGAGGCCATCTACTCAACTCAACTTCTTCTGCTGGCCGGCTACATGTCTGTAACAAAAATTGAGGAAGACTAAAAGTAATTATGATTCTGTTATTTGACATTCTGCTTAAAATTAAATAAAACATGTTCAAGATTTTTTTTGTGAGTTTTGTTGTGCAAACAGGTAAAGATCAAAGTAAGTTGTAGTTGCTGCAGTTGTAGTTAAACCACAAAAAACATACCTGGAATCGTGTTTTGTTTCATTGATATATATGTAGGTAATCCTGCATATAAGAGGTCGCCCAGCCTCAGCACAGTGTCATCCATGAAGCTATACAGGTGCAAAATAAGTATAATGAAGAAAATGCAAAATTTGGCTAGACCATGACTAGAACTGGACCAAACCCTAATCAATCAATGGTAAACAAGACATCATTAACTACAAGACACCATCAATTAAAGATAAAATCAGTGTCGACCTGTTTTGTGTAAGGTATCATCTGACTGACGTGACTTGGCAAAAATAATTGACCAAACGAATAGTCTCAATGGCTATAACAATGACAATTAACAAAAGGAATGCCTACATTAAGGATGTAATTATTTCATGGTCCTTGAGCCAAGATTATCATTTCCTAGAAGTAGCAAATGCCTATTAAGGAGAAAAACTTAAGCAACATGAATTTACCCAACCTTAAAGCCAGATTCTACAGATTTTTGTACATTTTCATAGGGCAGTAACAATGAGTGTGTGTTCTACATGTACTGCAGTTCTTGGGGCATTTTGCAAACACAATATTAATGATGATGGTGAAAATCTTAGCAAGTTCTAATAGAATAAACCAAGGGCAACTTCTTCCAAGGGGCACGAGTCTATCATATGCCAGCAAACCTGGGAGTTGAGTTTACCACCCATCACCCTGGATTTATATAGCACCTTTCATAACACCAACACCAGGTGCTCTCAATGTACAACTATTTACTATTATTATAGTAGAGGTGTAACTCTAATTGGTTAATTTAGTTATCATTACATCTGTAAAAATTGTGATAAGTACTACCTTATGTAATGTGGGTGTTACCTAGCTGCCAAGAGAAACTCTGTCATTTTGAGGGTATAAAAATCAAGTCATCACCACCTATTGAGCAAGAAGAGAAGAAGCAGCACAGAACTGTACACATCTCGGAGCAATAGTAATATTTTTTTAAAGAACTCTGATCATTTCTGGTGAGGCTTGCATCAACTATCAAAATGAAGACATTGGTAAGAAACTTACTTTCTAGAAATTCATGCTGTAGTGCATACACTAATATTTTTTGTGTTCTTATTCCTCCCAATAGATACTTATAGCTCTAGTTGCGGCCCTTCTAGTAGGTAAGTTTAAAATATGATGCTCTCTCTTTCATGTTTTATATGGCAAAGTCGTTAATTCAGCATTTTCAAATACTAATGAGAAAAATGTTATCACCATATTATATAACATTAAGTAAAATCTAAATTTACTAAATGTATTTCTTTTCACATTTAGAAACATACCAAGAAGGTGATCAACTGGGTGAGAATGAGAACAACGGTGGGGATACCAACACTGAAGATGCGGGCAGCGGTGCAGTTGTAGCTGATACTGAGAAAGACGCGGGCAGCGGTGCAGTTGAAGCTGATACTGAGAAAGATGAGGGCAG
>JACM01012648.1:0-19144 GCA_000787095.1 Periophthalmodon schlosseri
AGTCCTTTCAGCTGAGAACAATCACATATTTGGGTTGAATAACAGCACCACTGTCTGAAGCTATTGTGGAAAAATACTTTCACTTTGTTATGTGAAAGTTCAACATTTACAGATGAACTTTATTCCAGTTTTTGTTTCATGTGGATAGGCCCAGTGATTACAGAGATATTAAAGAAGGGGTATTATGCAAAATTGACTTTTTGGAGGATTCTACCATGTTGTAACGTTGTTCCCTCATCAAAAACATGCCTGAAGAGGTTTTATATGTCATCCATGGATGTTTGAGTAATCTAGCGATCTTTCCCGGGCCCTTTTCGAAAACCTCCTTATGGTTAGCAGTACAATCCTGTACAAGACCCACAATCCTATGTCACCCATAATTTTTCCTAAATATACAAAAACATGATACAAGACTGTACACTACAACTTCACAAACCTGATGCAATGTGCAGTAGTTTCATTAGCGGGATTCATGCTGATTGTGTTGTGATAGTGGGGAGTGACTTAATGATTCTTGATGTCTGTACAAAAGCTTGTGACTGCATCTTTCTGTATGGTGTGTTATTTATACAGCTTGTAATGTGTAGAGATCTGTAGAGTATGTGCAGTATCAAGATGCGATGTGGGATTTGTGCCATCAATAGTTGAGCTCTGTTAGTGTTGCTGATGTGGTGAGGGCCCCCAAGGCACATTCTGCTTAGGGCCCACTAAAGGCTAGGGCCGGCCCTGGCTATAGGAACGCATAGTTTACAATGAGAAAAAAATTACTTTGACATTAATTAATGATACTTTGCAGAAAATTCTGTTACGTTCGTCTGAAAAGCCAATTTGACCCATGCCCTATTTTGTATAGTTTTGCCTCCAAAGCTCCCATTCAAAGTGAATAGCACTCCGACTCAAATCATGCAATAGAGTGGGAAAGACCCACTAAACATGAACATAAACGCACCAACGCTGGCAGAGTGAACCAGCTTAGTGCAAAATTAATTCTCATAACAATATTTTACATGGTCCACACAAATTGGCTCTACAGCGCCACCTTTTAAGTGACCCCTATGGGACAGGAGACACATGTACTTTGTCTTAGGCCAGTGAAATTTATAGGAATGATAGGACACATGAGGACAACCCTAAAACATAATTGGAGCAATACTCTATCAGACAGGAAGTTGGGCATATTGGATGGCATGTCGGCCACCGCTTTGACATACCTTTATATGAAACCTACCTAGTCCTAGGTTTTTGGTCCAAATGGGCTCAAGCTCCACATGCCACATTTAGAGATGTCGATAATCAATAGTTATCAATTTTTGTTGTATATTCATTACGATTTTTGTGTAACACACCGTATTTCCTGTTTCTTTGGTGTCTGCTCGCTGCCACATGCATCAGCCTACAGAGCTAAAATTTCAACCAACAGTGCAAAATCAAAGTCTGAATAGAGGAGAGTAATAAACACATAACCAATGGTGACTATAGCCCCCCTTACAATATACATAAAAACGCCAAAATGATCCATTTATCACGAAACCTGGGGGTTTAGTTGCATTCACCAAAACATACAAAAAAGTCAATTGAACCAACAACATATTCTTTGTAGTTTGGACTTTGGGAACATAAACAACCACTATTTCATATTGAACTTTCCAAATCTATATACAGAAACACAAATTACTTTATCCAAAGTTATTGAAAAGTGACACAAACATTATTTAGGTCACTGCAATTGAAAAAGTCAATTGCACTGTAGCTTTATTATGCATGAGGTTGCTCGTCCAAAGCCATGGACCCCACCAGTATAGTGAGAGTTACAATATGTATGTAACTATGTAACAAAGTTAGAAAAGTCAATTACACCATAGGAACCTTACGTATTATGCACAAGGTTACTGTTTCAATGCTCCGGACCACACCAGTATAACACAATTGGCACACTGGAAATAGGGTTAGGAGCAATACTGGCCTGGGCGGCTGTCAGGAAGGGAGAATGGCATGCTGGGCCATCGCATACAGAGGCTGTAACGATTCAGGGACTGTCGCAATTCAGGGGCAGTCGCGACACAGAGACAGTTGCCAGTCCACGGTGGCAAGTTCATGATGGGGATATGTCCACGGTGGCGAGGGCCATCATCACCACTTGCGGCTTTAATTAACATTATGGTTGCTAGGTTGCAGTTATGGAATTACCTCTACATATGTCACATCTGCTGCCTATGTCCAACCAGGAAGTAAAA
Source organism: Periophthalmodon schlosseri (assembly GCA_000787095.1). Lineage (NCBI taxonomy): Eukaryota > Metazoa > Chordata > Actinopteri > Gobiiformes > Gobiidae > Periophthalmodon > Periophthalmodon schlosseri. The sequence goes on from JACM01012648.1 coordinate 2,235, forward strand.
TTATAAACTTAACCAAAATGTAAAAAAACAAGAATAAATAGGCAGGAGTTTTTTTGTAAAATCTTAAATATAATGATGTTAACTATGTCTTAGTGAAAAGAGTAGTTTAACTTGTCATATGCACTTTAACCAAGATGCAACCAGGACTAAATGCATATTCATGAATATTTCAAAGCTGCACTTTGTAACTTCCCTGGTGGGAGATTTGCCACCTGCTTCAACTGGAATGTTCCATCAAGCTTAAGTTCCATCAAATGCTTGTCCTGATGTATCTAGTATTTGGTCAGTTACATGCGTTTGTACTGCATAAAAAAAAACTTGAAAGGCATGCATTCTTACAGTGAGTGGGGTCACTTCTCCACAGATCTGACCTGTAACTTGGACTGGTGTTGTCACCTGGTTTCTCTGGAGGAGACACATACATTTAATGCCATACTGTGGAATATTCCAGGCAAGCAGGCCCTCCAAAAGAAGTTACATAGTGCACCTTTAAAGAAGACCTATTGTGCTTGTGTCTGCTATTTAGTTATAATCTATGACACCCATGGATCATTATGTTATAATATGGACATTGTAAATCGCAGTATTCGTCAGAAATGACTGAAAACTGAAAAACAGTGCCCAGTGGGAGCTGATGTTGCTGTAAACGTCATCCCAACAAAGCGCCGCGTGCCGTCGGCCCCTCCTACGGATAGCTGCAGATCACACTAGCGAGATGCTGATTTCTTTTTTTTTCATTTGTAGCAAAATGACTACGTGACACTGCCGAATCCTATGCATATCACCGATTAAGAAAATTAAATTGGAAAACAAAGTGAGTCACAGTGGGCGTGTACCGGTGGCTGTGAAAACGGGGGGAGATCGCAACAATGATATTTTGAATACAGGAGAGTAAAGACTACTCAAACATGCATGAATCACTCTAAATACAACTTTGCGAGGATAAATGACAACTAGAATATGGTTAAAAGCTCAAAAAAGTCCGTTTTGCATAATAGGTCAGATTTAAGGAAAATTTGAAATTATTTATAACAATAACAAGTTGTGTGTGTTTTCAGGCGAGCCACAGTGGGCGTCTCTTCTGGACAGTTGGAGGTGCGGTTTTAGTTTTTTCAACCACATTGTAAAAATAGTAACAAAATAGTGTCTGTAAGGTTGTCATGGTAATGTTGTGTTTTTGTGCTTGTTTTGATTGTCTTTTTCTTGTTCTCAGAGCTCATTCCACTCTGGATGACATTCTGCAGACTCATATACAGGACTGAACCCTTTCAAATCATGCAAGGTCCATGTTATTCCAAAGCCAAATGGGAATTTGTTATCCCGAAGTGTTCTGTTTCCTGTATTTAGTTTAGTACAAATTGATCCTTTGCAGCTGATGCCATTAACATTGTCTGGGGGTGTGATGCTAACTGGAGGCACTGCTCTTTCTGAAGCTGTTACTCAAGTTAGACTTTAATCTGATCTTTAGTTTAACACAATCTGACCAGGAAGAACTGACTTAGCTGGAACTACAACAGGTGAGCTGATTTGCGCTGTTAGACAAGTCTCTCTCACAGACAATTACAGTCACAAACAAGCTAGCACTTAACCAAGTGCTTTTCAGTTAGTTAGTCTCACCTTTTTGTTGAAAATCAAACACGTAAACAGGTCCGTGAATGCTTGTGTTGATCACATGCTTTTGAAAATGTGTTGTTTAAATCCATTTTGTATTTTTCTTGAGTTTTCAGATGATCTTAAAACTGTTACTTAAAACTGGTACTCTTTGCTAATTGTGTCACCATGGTAACTGCTGAACGTTCCACCATAGACATACATATAGAACAACTCCAGCATGATGTTTGTTTCATATAGATAAGCCCAGTAATTAGAGATATTAACCATAAATTCTGACCTGTCGTCCTGCTCTGCTTAAACTATAGGGATTCTAAAATGTTGTGTCACGTGAACACAACCTATTGAACCAGTCAGAAATACTGTTTGTGGCCATACCTGCTTACCAACGCATGAAGCTAAGCAGGGCTGGGCCTGGTTAGTGCTTAGATGGGAGACTGCTGGGACTACCAGGTGTCACAGTGGGGCAGCAGTGGCTGTCGTCATGTTCTTAGGCAAGACACTTCATCCAGTTGCCTAATATGAATGCGGTGTGTGTTAGTGGTGGAAGGGGCCAATGGCGCAGATTGGCAGCCTCTCTTTTATCAGTCTCCCCCAGGGGACACTACAATATTATCTTAACACCACCGAATGTGAAGTGAATTCATTATGCACTGTAAAACAACAAGTGTCAAAAAAAGCACTCTATAAATTGAATGCATTACTATTTGTATTATATATTAGGTATACCTATTTTAAAACACATTTAAAGGTCCTATAGTAATTTTAGTTTTGTGTGTCTTAAGATAATAGATACTACCAATCTACCAAATTAGATACCGGTAATTAGAAAAACATGAAGACCTGTGAAATGCACTTGAAGATACTTTGAAAGAAAATTTCCTAGATAGCTTTTTCTTTAGCAGCTCCAAATTACACCAAATGAGACATATTTCATGACAAATATTTTAATAATAATATCGACTTTACAACATGTACAAAAGTCCATCTGCAGATTAGAAATGTGAGCATTTAAACCGTAATAAACTAAAAAAAAAAATAAAAAAATCCATAATTATTCTAGTTCCTCCAGCACATCCATTTATAGAAGTGATGGAATATTCATGAGGACTGTCCAGGAAGTGCAGCATCCTGTGGCTCCTGTGGGTAAAACAAACACACATGTAAGCAACCAAGCGCACCCAGAAATCCACTGGTGAATACTTTACAGGCATCAACACTGATTTGTTTGCACTATGTAATATTTCTAATGGATTATGCTTGTATCCATAGAGATGTTATCGCTTTGCCTGAAGTGTTCCACAGTATAGCATTACACAAATCTATTGCTTTGCAGTCAAGCACCACCAGGCCAAGTTACAGGTCAGATCCTTGAAGAGGCGAGCCTGCTCACAGTAAGAATGCATGTTTTCAAGATATTTGAGCAATAAAAACACCAGTAACCACAGAAATGCAAGATAGACAAGTTTAAATGCCATACTGTGCAACATTCTAGGCAAACACTGATCTCAGTCTGTGATCTCAGACCCCCCTACCAGAAAATTCACATAGTGGTTCTTTGAAGAATGGCTTATGAGGAATCAAGATATATGTGACTGTCTATAGTGTACTGCACTGCCATGTCTTGTGTGTTCTTTGTAACTGTTGGGTCTTTGTTCTGTACTCTGTATGTTGTTTCTGCTTTTATGTTACTCCATGTATTCCTTTAATCTGGAAATATATTGTGTATCTTGATGATTGTGCTTGACCAAAGTAATATTATATTAATCCATTTTATTTACATTGATATACAATTGTATTTGCCGGTGAGATGTGAGTTCAGGTGTGATTGATAGGTGGATTAGCTAATCAGGGAAAAGCATGGTCTGTCCATATCAAAACAAATATGGAGAGGAAAAAGAAAAAAAAAAATATCACAGGACTGAAAAACATTGCAGATTTCAGCAGAAACAAAGAACTAAGCACTAAATTGTGGTGAGAGAAATGTAAATTTATTTATAAATCATAGACCACCAATGAGCTCCTTCATTTCACAAAACACAAACAAATCTGATTGCACGATCATGTTTGGTTCTGTCTCTAGACGCATCAGAGGGCATGGGGACTAGACTGATATTCCTCTGTATAAAAAATACAGAGCGATATTAGTCTGGACTGGCCAGATTACAATTGTATGCTCATCATATATATATATATATTTTTTAATCTCATGTATGTGTTTGTGACCTGGGGGGGTCACCTTTATTTGGGCAGCATTCTGCAGCTGGCTCAGCAATTCCACCGCCTGCTCCATGTTGGCCCGGAGGGAGTCCATCGTGTGTCTCTGCTCTAAGGCCAGCTCCTGCACCTGGGAGCTCAGAGCTGCGTGTCGGGCTTTGATGGCGCTCAGGTGCTCCAACATGGCCACCGGGTTCTCCTAGAACACAGCACACTGTTAAAATGCGTATGACAGGTTTTAACGATTCTCTAATTTCTACTTCAATTGGTGGGATTATACCTGCTGTAAATATAAATGATATCTTTACACCGAGAGGCAATTTGTGAAAAAATACAGATATTGAAAATTGCAGGAAGTGCAGAGTTCTACGTTAGATAGTTCCATATTGATAACATCACACTAGAGAGAATTCTATCCAAATGTTAGACACAATTTACATGTAAGAAACATTTTTTCTGATACTTTAAACATTTAATTTTAATTTTATTTGTCAAATTATAATTTCGGTCTAGATTAGAGGAGTTTTGGCCCAGTGTACAATATGGTTGCTAGGTAACAGTTATGGAATTCCCTAGCGTGAAATAGAAGTAAAATTTGAAACCTCAAAAATGGCCATACTGGGCAAGAATCTGTGTTTTAGTAAAATGAGTAGTCCGACATGTCATAGGCACCTTAAAGGCCCTATATTACACAAAATTGACTCTTGTGAGCTTTAAGACATGTCAGAATGTTGTTACCTCACCAAAAACATACTTGGAGTTGTATTTTGTTTCATTTGCACATGTTTGCCTAATCCTGCATTATTATGTATCGCCAAAGCTCAAAATCCTCTGTCCCACCTTGTGATGTCATGTAGTGGTAGTTTTCAAGTTAACAGCTACCTTTTACCTTTTGTTCAGTAGAGCCTGGCAATTTCAGGGCTGAAACCATCCAAATGATTCTAGTGAAGGTGTATCGAGTTTAAGAACACAGTGGAGCACTTCCTGTATTACCATATGACATCACAGGGTGTTTTCTGTTTGAGAGAACTCTAAATATGCAGGATGTGTGTGTTAAACGTGTGAATGAAACAAAACACAACTCCAGATAAGTTTGTGATGAGGAAACAACCTTATAACATAGATCAGAAAATAGCATAATATAGGCCCTTTAAAGAGACACAGATTTTCTATGGCTTTTGTGGAGCTGTGTGTCAGTAACAGAATACAGTATAATGTAATGTAAGGAAATGTAAGGAAAAGTAAGGAAATAGGGTTGTTTCGAAGTACTGCATGTTGCAGCACAGCAACAGGACACCCCACTTACTAAGTTGCACGCCAGGAAAACTAGACTGGCCTAGTCTAAATGCATGTAAACTACTAGCTATGCACACCAAAAGTCTGATCATTATCTGATTTCTGGAGTTATCAGATTTAGCCAATCCACTGAGTGGTTTTAACTTTCAACATGCAGGTGACGGGCCACCTCCAGAAAGTTACTATCACTTTAAGAGATGTAAACATAAACAACGGTGGTGGGTGCATGTGGACAGCTCACAGTGGGTGGGTGCTACTGACCTGTGCCGAACAGCCACTCTCCGAGGCTGTGTTGATGAAGTCCAGTTTGAGCCTCTTCTCGATGTAATCCAGATCTGCCTCCGATTTCTGAAACTGACCATGTACAAGAACACACACACACACCCAAAAAACATTTATTCAACTGCCTACAGCTAAAATCTTATTCAACAAAAAACAAAAAGTTCCCAACTAGTACAAAGAAAACCTGCCACAATAAATATTGAAAAACAATAATTATTCTTCAATCTATAATACACTGAACAATATCTCACTATAGTAATTGTTGTAAGTGGCCTATGTGACGATACTGCACACAGTTAGGGGTGTGCAAAAGTATTAAAATATCGATATATCGTGATACTAAATTTGGTGATACAGTATTGATATCGTGGCCTGCTGTATCGAGTATTTTTGGTATATTTTACTAAATTACTTTGTGTGATACAACTGTGTTGCTTGTTTAGAGAAAAGAAACTTGTTTATGCAGTACATTTGACATATTTACTGTTTTGTGAACCACTATCTTTGCACAGGTAGTGGTGTAACAAAGTGTTTTTGTGTGTGTTTTTTAGTATCGTAGCCGTGATTTAGCCTTGTAGTTAAGTTGTGAGCCTTTAGAGACGATAAACAGTTGAGCATTAAGTAAGAGTCCAAAAGCCTTTATTTTTTACTGAACCATATTGAATAATTTTGAAATATATCATATTGAATTGAATCCAATCAAAAGTGCACTGTATCTTATACTGTATGTATTGTATTATGGTCTATGTATCGAGGTATGCATCGTATCGGCAACCTCTTGATGATACGCAGCCCTAGTTCACATCAATGACGCCTTCACTTATTGCTTTATACAAGAGATTACTGCAATTTCATGGATCATAATTAAGAAGTAGATAAACACGCATAACAAAGCTTCTACTGACTGGAACCTCCATTTGGATGATTTCAGCCCTGGAATTGCCCATCTCTACTGAACTAAAGGTAAAAGGTAGACGTTAACTTGAAAACTACCACTAAATGACATCACAAGGTGGAGCAGAGCATTTTGAGCTTTGGAGATGTAGAGAGTGTTACTCAAACATGTGAATGAAACAAAACACGACTCCAGGTATGTTTTTGATGAGGTAACAACATTCGAACATGGCTTAAGGCTCGAAAGTTAATTCTGCGTAATATAGGACCTTTAAGCTTAATTTAGGCCAAATCTTGTCCCGGTTTAGTTGATTTTAGCCCTCTGAATGTTGTTTTGCATTTCATGATAAACTATATTATCATTTGGCTACGCTTGGCATAGGCGCTCTCCCTGACCTCCCTGATTATGGCGTAACATCGGTTCTGTACCAGGTCTGACCGCTGAGCAGACCTGTGCCCGCTGTCCTCCTATGTGCTTGAATAAAAGGAGCGATCATAAAATAAGGAGGTCTTCTCACCAGAGCCTCCAGCTTCTCGACGGCGGGCTCCATCTTGAATGTTGTATCTGTTTTTTTACGCATCCGGTGCACAGATCGGCACAGACGCGCAATGCCGCCGCCTATTGGCACGTGCCTTGTGCTGGTTTGAGGAGTTCGTTGACCTGCTTTACAACGCCATAATACATACTGATCCTAACTGTCACAACGTTCAGTAATAGGCTTCTCTGAATGCAGCGCTGAATTTGTAAATCAGTAGTTGCCGAAGCAGTAGTGTCATAAACAGAGGTGGGTAGAGTAGCCAAAAATTTACTACTCAGGTTACTTTAAAATAATATTACTTAAGTTGATGTAAAAAAAAAAAACTGTGGTCAAAGAATGTAATTGGAAGAATAAAAATTAAATAATGCACAAAATCTGTTATTTTCCAGAATCATCTGAAGAAGCAGTGAAAGAAACACACATGTACATATCATTTCATATTGTCGACATAAAGCTTTTGTCACTTACTTACAGTGGGACGAGTAACCAAAACTTTTACTCAAGTAAGAGTACTGTTACGCCGTCAAATACATTACTCAAGTAGGAGTAAAAGTATGCTGCTAGAAAAGTACAATTTCTTTATAGTTACTCAAGTAGACTAAATGTAACTGAGTACTACCCACTTCTGGTCATAAATAAGGAGAACACATTACATTGTATTAAATGTTTTCTAATATTTGCCCAAACTTCAAAAACAATGTCACGGTTCCTTTAAACAGAGAGAAATGCACAGGAAAATGAATCATGAGATAATTTGGATATGGATGTTCATGCTGTTTAAATTGTGTGTATTTTGCTTTGGGACATAAAACAAACAAAAAACTCCTGCCCTCATCTTGTGTCTTAAACCAAGAAATTATTTTTTATTGGTGTTTCAGGCTGGCTGCCTCACTAGTGTTTTTTCAAATGTTACTTAGGCGTAAGGCACTTGCCTTGCAAATTATCTCAAAATGACCCAGTGGTTCCACTTATGCAAATATTATAAATCAAATAATGAGCAGGTTGTGCCACAATGAATAAATACAACGTACACTTTATTGTCCCCGTAGGGAAATTTGTCCTTTGCATTTGAACCATCCTTCAATGTCGCTGGGGCAACCTGTCAGAAGCAGTGGACCCATCTCCATGATCTTGTTGCTAGTCTTGGTCAGGACTACCTTAGGTGGAGGACTGTACGTATTGTGCATGTTTAGGGTTGATGGGGTGATGAGTGATGTGCCTGGAGTCTTGCAGTATGCATGTATTAATTTTATTAGCATTTTTCATTAGTGAAAAAAAAACGTAAACACACAATAACAGACTCCATAAAAAGAGGTGAGGCGCACCCATAGCGCACCCCCACAGGCTGAGAGGTGTAGTGCAGTCCGGGTCACTGTGGCTCTGGGCCCTGCCCCGTCTGCCCCGTCTGCTCCGTCTGCCCCGTCTGCCCCGTCTGCCCCGTCTGCCCCGTCTCAGGGAACTCCAGCTTCTCGCACTGGGTGAGCTTGAGGGTCAGGAGAGGGGCCACCTCGTTGGGGTCTGTGTAGAGGGCTGCAGAGACGTTCTGCAATAAACAACAGACACACATCATTTACAACAAAGACACACCCACTCCACCCTACAGGTTAGGAGAAACAAGAAATACACACACAACATTAATTATCTGAGTTATAATTATAAAAACATAAAATATGTAACATTGCCACAATATCCTTTTTAAAATTTATAAAAGCATTTCAAAAGCTGCTTTACAAATTCATATTTGATTCATTCACTCCACATCTGGTGATGGTAAGTTACTACTATTGCCACAGCTGCCAGTCTGACCAAGGCCCCTCCCACCACCAATCACTTTTCACCATGTTTAAAGGGCTTATATTATGCACATATTAATCTATGTTGTAGCACTATATCGTCATCAGACATACCTGGAGTGTTGTTTTGTTTCATTCACACATGTTTAACACAAAAATCCCGCATATTTATCAGTTCTTCTCTGAAACTAAAAACACTCCATCCTGTGATGTCATTAAGTGGTGATACAGGAAGCGGCCATCTGGGTTTTTAAACTCCGTACACCTTCACTAGAATCATTTGGATAATTTGCAGTACTGAAATTGCCCAACTTTGAAGCTACAGGTATTGTTTTAGCCTCATTGAAACTACTTAGTTGCACCAGCTGATTTTAGAGACTTTCTCTTGACAATCTCAGCTGTACAAAAGGTAAAACAAAAACATTTTTGTTAAAGGCAACAAGGCAATAAAGATTATTACAGAGTATTGTAGAGTATTGTACTCTATATATAATCTTTATAGAGTAAATCATTTCAATTCAGGCTAAAATAGTAAATTAACTTTAAAACTGCCCCTTCATGACATCACAAGGTGGAACAGAACATTTTGGGCTTTGGAGACATAATGGAGAGATAATACAGGATTACTCAAACGTGTGAATGAAACAAAACACAACTCTAGGTATAGTAAAAGAAAAATTCAATTCTGTCAACTGGACAAAAAGATATTTGTGTGAAGACGTTTTGCGGCTCATTCAAGCGGCTTCATCAGTTCTGATCAGGTTGCTCTTGGGCACTGCCTTATATCTATCATCAATCATATGTATATGTATTATGTTGTTTTTTAGTAGTAAGTATAGCTGCAAAGTTTTAGTTCTAATGCTAAATTACTAGATGAACGTTTCTTAGCCTCTGGTCGCACCTATTGGATTCTTTGACCTGCTGTAGACTGGGACAAGAGTGGTCTGACAGGTTTTGGGGTGAAGACGATTTGAATTTGGTTGTTTAGTAGTTAGTAGTTATTTAGTAGTTAGTTAGTTAGTACTCTGAGTTCCTTGTGCATGTAAACGTAGTGAGTGGCATACCCTACCTTCAGCTCCTCCAGCCTGCTCTCCCTCATGCTGAACTCCCGCAGCATGAAGCTAGTCCCAGCCTGCAATCACAAACACAACATTAGTACTTCCTGTTTGTATTAGGATTGTCAAAAGTATCGAAAATCAAATACTAATCGATACTAAAGCTAGTATCGAATCTAGAAACTCATTTAAGCAGGTACACATAGTAAAACGTCACATTCACAGGACAGAAATTTCCTGAATAGCTTTAGAATCATCTTGAGGTGTATCAGAACACAAGTATAACACCACATAGACTAGTACAGTGTTTCCCAACAAGAGGTACGGGAACCCCTAGAGGTACGTGAGCACTTGCCAGGGGGTGCTTGGAATGATTTCAGATTAAAAAGTAAGGTGGAATTAAATAGTATTTGAATCTAAAATGTTCTTCGTTATATATTTTACATGCTTAATAATGTTTGTGTGGGATAATTTTGACATAACTATCATAAAAAAAAGAAAATATAATAGTTTGTTATGGGCTAGAGTAGTAAAACAAAAAGAAAAACACCGTTACACAATATAGGGGGTACTCAAGAGTATGAGACAACACTTTGGGGGTATGCACTGGACTAGTACACGCCCATGGACCACTATGGAACCTACCTGGACGACTGAGGGATTACACAGATATAAGACCACATGGCAATATCAAAGAAAGTACTACCATTTAATGTTGAAAATCACATTCTGTTGTCTAAAGAAAGTGTTTTTTTTTATTATCATCGTGGTATCAGAATTGGTATTGGGGTATCGAATCTATTCCTTAGTATCAAAACTAAATTTTAGTATTATGACAAGACAGGGGACTTAAATATATTCACACATTTCACAAACCTCATGGTATAAGCGTGTGTCGTTTACTCGGATCATCACTCCATCCACTCGCAAGAAAAAACGCATCAACACAAAGAAGCTGGTTGGCATCACCCTCTGCAAAATCAGATAAGCAAAAGATGAGGAAAAGAGGAGAGCAGGAGAAGAGGAGGAGATGATGGAGGAGTAGAGAAGAAGAGGAGATGAGAGAGGAGAGGAAAGAAGAGAAGAAAGAAGAGACGAGCAGGAGAAGAGGAGATGAGAGAGGAGAAAGAGGAGAAGGAGAGGAGAGAAAAGAGGGAAATGAGAGAAAACAGCAGGGCAGGGAAGAAGAGAAGGAGAGGAGAGCAGGAGGAGAGGAATAAAGAAAAGATGAGGAGGAGAAGAACAGAGAGAGAGAGCAGAGGAGGTGTAGAGCAACATCCACATTCTTCACACTCACGATTTTGACACTGATAGTGGAGACTCCATGGTCGTGCAGTTCATCCTCAAACAGCAGCACCTCCTGGAAGAACCTGATCTGCTCCCGCACCTTCAGCCGCTCCAGGTCAATGCGCTCGTCTGTGGATGTTACCTGAGGCGGGACGGGGCGCGTGTGAGCACCGGCTTAGACTATAGTCAAAACTTTGGACACACCTTCTCATTCAATGTTTTTTTTGTCTTTAGATTTACTACTTTCTACATTTTAGATACAGACTGAAGACATCAAATTTATGAAGCAAGATGTATGGAACTGTGAGGCAAAGAAAATAATAGTTAAATAAGTCAACTTTTATATTCAAATTCCTCAAAGTAGCCACCCTTTGCTGTGTTGACAGTGCTGTAAACCCTTGGCCTTCTCTCAGTGAGCTTCATGAATTGGTTTTCGCTCCATAGCTGTGCCTTCTCAGGGTCAAGAAATGCCAAGATGAATAAAGCAGTGGTCAAAGCAAAGGGTAGAATCTAAAATCTAAAACAAGTTTGGAGTTATTTTGAGTTTATTTTTTATTTTTTACATTCCATACATGTTCATTCATAGTTTTGATGCCTGTCTGTCCAAACTTTTCACTGGTAGTGCACTGATAGAGAAATATCATTACTGTGCTGTAGCTCAGTCTTTGTTATCTTGGCAGAGGTATAATACTCCCTACAATGGACGCATAGCTAGTAAGGATGCAAGATTATTCGCAATAGAGTAAAAATCGCAATTAACAAATCGCAAAGGCTGCAGTTTTTGAAGTACCATGCTTTCCTCCACAAACTATGAAATACCTAGTCTTATTCTACATAAAAAACTGCTAACCCTATAGTTTAGATCTGTACAGACATGTTCTGAAATATATGCGGATTACAGGTCATCTAAACTGTGAAAGAGCTTCTACAGTCTGATAATGAATATTAATGTCTACAACTCTGCGATTTACTTTGTACCTGATATCTAAAAAAAGATAAGTAAACCGCTATTGATGGAATTTGAAGTGCAAAACTTGTGCCAACGTATACGCTAACTTAATACTCCAATAAAGCACTACAGCATGCAAAATTGTCTAATAAAGCCTTGGCGGACCTCTATGGCAGGTCAAAAAGGGCCAAAACAATGAAACCAAAATAAGTCCGATTTTAGTCAAGAAAGTATACCAAATTGGCAGGTTTTATACAAAATTGGACCCCTAGCAGTTTGAACCCCACTGAAATTGCTATTTTGGTTTGGACTAATCTTCCAGCCCTAGTGTTCAGTAGAAACCCTGTGTCTTACCTTCATAAGTGCTTCCTCTCCGATCAGCGTGCCTTTGTAGTCTGTGGTGTAGGTCCAGTCATACGGCCGCACCACCTCCTTTGAGTGCTCCGAGTCAGCCCTACACGCACACACACACACACACGCACACACACGCACACACACACACACAAACGCACAACACACGCACCACACGCACACGCACACAAACAAATTACATATTTAGATCACCATGTTATCTTTTGTTTTGAAAATGCTATATTTTCAGAAAAAAAACATTAACATGTTCACTTTCATTTTTGATACTCTGAGTCTTCCCTCCCTTTGCTCTCCATGCTAATTCACTCCCCCTTCAGAGCGCTATCACATTACAGTTGGCATGTATCTAGCGCTTGGTTTGTGAATTTGTAGTGTACCATGCTTTTGTATATTTATGAAAAATTCCTGAATTGCGTGTCAAAGGATTTACAAAGTAACCCTATGTAAAGGCGCGTTGCCGCGTGAGTAAAAGTTCTGTGGTGCGAATGAACAAATTGGGCAACATGATTCCTGCATTTTGAGCGAATCGAGTGGCGCGATGAAGCGGATTGAGTGCCGTGATCAAGCATTGACGCACAAATGGGCCAAATGGCCGGGGCAAACGGGGTAGTCTAAAAAAAAAAATCCCTCATATACAATTAATCATTATCAAATTTTGTCAAATCAGCACAACTCAGCAAGGAAAAGTACATGACATAGCCAACTTAACCCACTAGACATCGATTTGACTCCTTTAGTCATTGATTCTACTGATACAGCTCTGTACATTTAAGCATACTGAAAATTAATATTTATAAATATGTACCTATATATTTAATGGCAACAAAATGCAATTCTGCAAGTAAAAAAATGCTGTTTGCTGGATGCAGTCCAAGTTCACCATTTTTCAAAATGAAAACAACAAACGCAGAGGGCAGCGTACAGAGCGTACAGAGTGAATTTACTTCTGCGACCAAATTCCCTAACTCGCGCGTCCTTGATGCATGAATGAAGCGAGTGACTCAAAAAATGTAAATGTCCAACTAGGGGAGTTTGATTTTTTTACTTAATTAGTGTTCAATGGAAACAGAGCATAAGGGAGGCACATCCCCAACAAATGACTACATAGATTTTAGTCTCCACAATGTGATCATCATGAGGCCTGGACCCTAGAGCTGCTTCTCACCTGCTTTGCTGCCACTCCTGCGCACACGCCACTTTGACACTGTCAGACATATTGTTGACTCTTTTCAGGGAGTCAATGGCGTTGAACTCGATGCCATATCCATCAGCATGCTGGATACGTAGAATATTATCCCCAAACAGCATCTCTGGAAGTGAGGGCATGTTCATCTCCTCTGACAGCCTGTACAGAGACATTGGAAATGACAGTATTTACTACAGTCAAGTGGATCTCCAGCTTTAGTGTGGAGTATAGCTACACAATAGGTCACAAAACATTGATATGGCAATACTGGCTAGCGCTAGGCCTGTCACGATAATTACTACATTGACTTATTGTTCAATATATGAAAGCTAGAGCAATATATTTTTGGGCTCAATATTTATCGTGTGTACATTTTCTTTATAAAAATGGGAAGATTTGGGGTATTTCTGTTGTAATACAATAGCATTTAAGCTGTAAAAGGTTAAATAAGTGACTTCTATAGCTAATTATATCTTAATTAATTTATTTGTTGCAGCTCATGTCTTTTTATGATACTGTCCATAATGGTTACTGCGATTATCTTGCATTATTGCAATTGTGTCAGAGCTGTAAAGTAGTTTCAGTATTATCGTTTATCGCAGTATATCACAGTAGCAATATATCGTGCTTCAAAATTTGTTATCATGACAGGCCGAGCTACCGCAATAGTTGATATAGCAAGAAAATAAATATAATGCAACAACAGAAGGTTCATGCTGCCTGAAAATCATGTGTTACAATCATAGGCTTTAAAAAGGTCCTATATTACACAGAAGTGACTCTTGTGAGCTTTAAGCCATGTTATAATGTTATTACCTTTCAAAACTGTACCTGGGGTTGTGTTTTGTCATGAAGCAGTAGTTTTCAAGTTAATAGCTACCTCTTACCTTTTGTTCAGTAGAGATTGGAAATTCCAGGGCTGAAATTATCCAAATGATTCTCTTGAAGGTGTATGGAATTTAAAAAACACATTCCTGTATTACCACATGACATCACAAGGTGGAGTGTTTTCTGTTGACAGAATAACTGCAGGGTTTGTGTGTTAAACATATATGAATGATACAAAACCTAACTCCAGGTATGTTTGTGATGAGGAAACAACATTATAACATAGGTCAGAAAGTACAGTAATATGGGCCCTTTAAGACTGAGCTAACAAAACTCACCCAGGCTCACCCAGAGCTGTAACCATTGGTCAGTCTCTTTAGGCCCTATGCTACAGTGGTACTAGCCCCATCTCTGCATGTGGAAGGGTGTGGTAGATTTTATTGCATGTATATATTGTATGTACTATTGCGTGCGTTTTTTTAAAAGAGGGGTATTACACTTCTATGGGGTATCAATACATATTTTTACATATTTAGGTCACCATGTTACTCAGACATGCATGGGTGACATCTAAAACCTCTTCAGGCATGTTTTTGTTTCATTAAAATATTGCAATACATAGACAGTACATAGTTATTAAAAATGCGTCTGGTGTAAAGTTTGTAAAAAAACATAAACAGAGACTGTGATACCGTTCAATGTCCTTGGATTTCATTATGTGGTTCTTGGCTGCAGTAACTGTCCATGGTCCAAAAGTGAAGTTCTGCCGACTGCTCTGGAACCCGCCGTGGGACATCATGATGAGGGAGTAGAGTAGTCCCTGTAGAACACACACAACAAGCAGCAAACTTCACAATTTTTAAAGTTTGAATGTCACTTATTGCCTGTATTTCATATTTAAGCAGTAATTTTGAACACCGTACAGTTACTTTAATGTGAATGACAATAGGCCTGTCACGATAAATACTATACTGACTTATCGTTCAAAACATGACAGATGGAACAATACTTTTTGGGGGTCAATATTTATCGTGGGTACATTTTTATTATTTTTTTTGTACTATGATGGGAGTTGAATTTTGAACTTTTATGACTCATTATAGACACAAACTAACTATGTAAGTGTTGCATTCTGTTATTTATTTATTGCAGTTTGTGTTTCTTAACAATATTGTACATTAAGAAAACATTTTGAGAGTAAAACTGCTTTATGTTTTGGCTTCAATATAATCATTTATCATCTATATTTATTTCAGCAATATATCACACTTCAAAATTTGTTATCATGACAGGCCTTAATGACAAAACAAGGAGCAATAAATGAAGATTTTGTTATGCCATTTTCTATTCTGTGTTCTTTTTAGACTATGGGGGCCCACCATAGTCTCTTCTATTAATGGGAAACACTGGCATGTACCGAAAATAGGTAATCAAAACACACATTTCGAGTAACTGCATTCTGGTACTCTTATTCTTTCATTTCGTGGTATTCAGAATGCAGTTACTTACTTTCCTAAACTCAAAGGAACACATTGCGGCAATGTTTTTAAGATAAACTCCAAGGTATTTGTTAGAAAAAAATGGAAAACACGGCTCTTATGGTATGGACAGGTGTGATTTTTCCTTCTCAATCAGTGATAAATAAATGCAGGATATATACAGTACTCTGACTGGGCCATGATTTATATTTCAAAATACAGAATACTTCATTCCTGCATTAGAAAGTAAATACACTGTCAAAGCACTCGTCTCATCTCAACACTGTTTATTATTATTAGACTGCTCTTTGTCTCATGCCCAAAATCTCCAAATCAGTGAGCCATTTCGGTCTCACACGACCACATGCGTTTGGTTCGCTAAATGTAAGCCTAGCTCATACATAATTCATAATAGAACATGGAGTATTTTGAAACCTAAAATATGACCCATGTCTGGTTTCAGAAATCTGATCATTCTAATTTAAAGCAGCCACACTCACCAGCCCAGCAGCCCTTTGCCCAGAGCCCGGAGCCCACTATCCAGAGCGGTGCGGGTCCTGAGCTCACCCCGGGATCCTGTGTCTGACCCGCGGACGCAGGGCCCAGCTTAGAGGAGCTGGGCACTCACAGAAGCCGCTTTCGGTACCGTGTGTCCCGCCAGGTGCTCTTTATAAAGAGAACCTACGCTAGCACTTCGCTGTGGTGTTTGGTGTTTAGAATCAGTCCGTCGCTGAAATGTTTCCCATAGAACTTTGGCACAGTTAGTGGTTCCTAGCCCCAGTGTTACATCAATGGTTATCGTGCTATTTTGGCTGTTTTAGTAATAGACATTGCCTTTGATAGCGCACGTTTATTTTAGATATATTCTTAGATCTATTTTGCAGTATAGACCACCACATCCTGAGCATATCCTGATCATGTGGTGTCCCCTAAAATCCAATCAAATGCAAATTTTCAGTTACCAACCATCAGAACCACAAAAGCCTCCTTCTAAACCAAACTTCCATTATGTCCCTACTTCCATTAAACTCTCGGTGAGGTCTCTTTTGCTCTCTAGTGTTACGAAATACGCATACTTAAAACTACCATCTGCAATTTTATTTTATTTTTTTGTTACCAGTAG
>KN473171.1:5079-18386 GCA_000787095.1 Periophthalmodon schlosseri
CAGGACTAAACCAGGACTAAACCAGGACTAAACCAGGACTAAACCAGGACTAAACTAGGACTAAACCAGGTCTAAATCAGGACTAAAGCAGGACTAAACCAGGACTAAACCAGGACTAAACCTAAAAGAGCGAAGCATTAGGCTTGTTGCATTAGCGCGGGTCATTACTCCGTAGATAAAATAATAATAATAGAATAACATGGATGTGGTCAGGACAGTTCATTTGTTCAGAGTGAAGTCTGCTGGAAATGTCCAAGCCTCAGGCGATGACCTCTGAGTTTACACAGAGAGAGAGACAGAACGGAGGGAGAGGGTTACAGGGAGAGAGATGAGGGGGGAAAGAAAGAGCAAAAAGAAGGAAGAGAGAGGCAGAACAGAGAAGGAGAGAGAAGGAAGGAGAGGAAGAGAAGGGGGGAAAGGGAGAACAGAGAGTATGAAGGAAGGAGAGGAGGAGAGAGAGAAGGAAGGAGAGGAAGAGAGGGGTAGAGAAGAGGAGAGAAAGGGAGGAGCGATAACCTCTGAGTTAACAGAGGGAGGGAGAGAGTGATGGAGCTGGTGGTAGACTGTAATGTGAACAAACCCTGTATTTGTCAGAAAAATCCCAGTTCCCACAGAACCTGAAGGCAGCATAAACAGACCTGATGATGAACCAGAGCTTTTCTGACCAAAGGAATGTGATGTTAGCATTAGCGTTAGCATGTTCAACACAAACCTCCACACTCGTTTTTTAACAGATATTCAGGGACTTTCCTGAGATACGATAGCATCAGTTTGGAATGACCCTCTCCTCCTCCTCTTTCTCCTCCTCTTCTCATCTCCCTTCCTCCTCCTAATCTCATCTTTCTTCCTCCTCTTCCTCTTCTCATCTCTCCTCCTCCTCTTCTTATCTCTTTTCCTCCTCTTCTTATCTCTCTTCCTCCTCTGTCATCCCTCCATCTCTTAGCCTTTGATCCCCTCCTGACCTTGGGAACACCACTGTTTATCTCCCCAAACCCTCATTTCTCGTCTTTTTTGTTTTTGTTTATTTCGAGCAACTGGTCTAGGATCATTTTTCATACATATCCAAGAAAGGAAAGGAAACTAAATGAACGACTGCACGAATACACTTTGAATGAATCGCATTTACAAAAATGTCTTTAAACTAAAGTCTCTTTGCTCCAAGGGGATGAAGTAAACGTCTTTATTCCCACAGCTGTGTGTAAAACATGTCTAGCGTGTTTCCTGTACATGTATTATAGTCACACAAACCTCAGAATGTTAATATTCACAGAGAAGCACATTTACACATCCCAGACACAGCAGGTACAGCCCCGGTCATAACAGGTACAGCCCCAGTCATAACAGGTACAACCCCAGTCATAACAATAATGAAATAAATACAGTGTAAATATAATGTACAGTGAAAATATTATGTTTTTATGCATTTTCTTACATTTGTGAATAAGGATACCATCACTCTCGTGTATCCCTGTGTGTCAGATGCCCTCCCTCTCCTCTCCCTCTGTGTCAGATGCCCTCCCTCTCCTGTATCCCTGCGTGTCAGATGCCCTCCCTCTCCTGTATCCCTGCGTGTCAGATGCCCTCTCTTTCCTTTCTCCCTGCGTGTGGACTGTCATTGTCTCAGATGGGGCTGGAGGGTAGGGCTTGTGCGCGTGTGTGGGGGGTTGGGGGTGTGACGGCCTCTGTGGGGGAGAAGTGTCTTGCTCGGGGGCCTCATTAGCTGAACCTCTTTGTTTGTGTCTCTGTTTGGTCCTGGTTTGTTATTCGCAGAGAGATAAGACGGGTGGTGTGGCTGTCTCAGATGGAGCAGGAGTTGGTCTCATGTATCCACTGGCTTGTAAATATCTTGAGTAGTGTTTATTTAACTCTATTGTTACAGCTGGATTATGATTGGGTGGATGATCATGACGCAAATCAAACAAAAACAGTTGTATTTGGAGTGATTTGTTCCTCCTTGAGCAATCTTTAATCGCTTATTTTCAAGGCGCTTACTTATTACTACTTATACTATGTCTGCTTCGAAACATGTCAAAATTCACACATTTTTTAAATCTGTTTTTAACTATAAATGATGCGCAATATTCAAATTTAGCATATCTTCAAAACAATATATTCTATACTACACTATACTATACAAACCTGATGCGATGTGCAGTAGATTCATTCACGCTGATTGTGTTGTGATATCGCTCTGAAGGGGGGGTGACGTAGTGCAGAGAGCAAAGAGAGGGGGACTCAAAAACGAAAGTGAAACTTATAAAACATGTTACTACGTTGTTTTGGACAAATATAGCATTTTCAAAACAATAAAAAGTAACATGGTGATCTAAATATGTTATGAATTAGCAGATAATACCCCCAAATACCCCCTCTTTAATACCCCGTAAAAGTAAAATACCCCCTCTTTAATTCAGAAGAAGAAGAATCACTATATTTGATGCCTTCACAGAAAGTATTAAATTTTTCCAGCTTAAATGCAGTTGAATGATCTCACTCTCGTCTCGGGGCTTGTCCATTAGTTCCTGTTGGAGCAGCTGTCAATCATGTGGTCTCCATGGTAACGCCTCTTTAACACTGCGTCCGACTGTTTGTGAAATAAAGCGTTATTTTTATGTTCGTGCCTCAGGACAAAGTGAGTAAAGAGAGAGAGGAAACGCAGGCTTTTATTTGGCACGAGAAGATACAGTTTTAGGCAGTTTATTAGTACAAATATATGAAAACTGTGAGGACTAAACCAGAACTAAGTCAGGACTGAACCAGGATTAAACCAGAACTAAGTCAGGACTGAACCAGGATTAAACCAGAACTAAGTCAGGACTGAACCAGGATTAAACCAGAACTAAGTCAGGACTGAACCAGGATTAAACCAGAACTAAGTCAGGACTGAACCAGGATTAAACCAGAACTAAGTCAGGACTGAACCAGGACTTAACCCAGAAGTAAATAGGACTAAGCCAGGACTGAACCAAGACTAAACCAAGGCTGAACCAGAACTGAACCAGGACTAAACTAGGATTGGACTAGGACTAAACCAGGACTGAACCAGGCCTAAAGCAGGACTAAAGCAGGTCTAAACTGGGACTAAACCAGGACTAAACCAGGAGTACCCACAGTCAATACATTTACATACATCAATAAAACTGGATAAGTGGCCTAGTCCAATTTAAATAAATCTTTGTAAATGTAGTGAACCCTGGATCTACAATTGAGGTGTTGTGAATCGAATCTCAAAGATCCCAATGACACATCTGGAGAAGCCGATACTCGGATACTCACTGCATGTAAGAGCACAGTCCGATTTGCATCAGGCAGGGATAGACTTGAAGAGGCGTTCAACTGCACAGGGTAAAAAACAGTGTTTGGACGTGTGCTCAGTCATTGTAGGTCATGGTACATAAACTTCAACCTCTGCTTTTAAAATCCTCAAAGTGTTTATCTGTGTCACTCACAGTTTAGTGGCCATCAACACACCCCATTCAGAAAGACCAGGAGTCTAACCCACAACCTCCTCACTGAGAGAGGGAGACAGGATAACCACTTTGAGAGGAGGAGGTGGAGGAGGAGGAGGAGAAGGAGGAGGAGTAATGGACTTGTACATTATTTAGGTCCATTCTAGTTCCACCTGCAGCAGAACAACAGCTCTTCTTCATGTTTATCTTTAGACTAGAACTGGGTCAAAAGCAGGTGCAGAAGATACACAGCAAAGAGGGATCTGAAGGACCTGGTTTAGTCCTGGTTTAGACCTGGTTTAGTCCTGGTTTAAACCTGGTTTAGACCTGGTTTAGACCTGGTTTAGTCTTGGTTTAGTCTTGGTTTAGTCCTGGTTTAGTCCTGGTTTAGACCTGGTTTAGTCCTGGTTTAGACCTGGTTTAGATCTGGTTTAGTCCTGGTTTAGTTCAGATTTAATCCTCTCTCTTTAGTCCTTGTTTTTTACTTGATAATGATTTTACATGCCAAATATAGTCATTATTCACTCACTCCTTACACAGACAAGTTGAGTGAAGTGTCTTGCTCGAGGGCACAGCGTCTGTATGCACTGGTCAGAGCTGGATTTGAACCCCCCTCTCCCTATTGAGAGGTCTAATGGATTTTTGATGTTGGAAATAGGATGGAGGAGGTCCCCTTGTCTAACTATTACTAATGGGCTACTTTAATACGACTGTTTTACTGTTACAACTGGACCTGTTATTACCCATTATAAGGTTCAAAATACTTGTATTATATTTGACCCCCTCTCAACCATAGGCTACTCCTCTAACTCTGTTTGATCCTCCTTTCTCTCCTCCTCTCCTCTGTCCTCTCTCCTCCTCTCTCTTTCCTCCTTTCTCTCCACGTATCCTTTTTTTCTCTCTCCTACTTTCTCTCCTATCTCCTCCTCTCTCTTTCCTCCCCTCTCTTTCCTCCTGTCTCTCTACCTCTCCTATTTTTCTCTCACCTTCTCTCCCCTCTCCTCTTCTCTCTTTCCTCCTCTCCTCTCTCCCCCTCTCTATTTCCTCCTCTCCCTTCCTTTCTCTCTCCCACTCTCGCTTCCCTCCTCTCCTCTACTCCTCTCTCTCTCTCTGTATCTCTCTCTCTCTTTCCCCTCCTTACCCCTCCTCTCATCCTCTCTCCTCCTTTACCCCTCTCCTCCCCTCTCTCTCTCCTCCTCTCTCCTCTCTCTCTCTCTCTCTTTCCCCTCCTCTTCCCTCCTCTCTCCTCTCCTCCTCTCTCCTCTCTCTGTCTCTTTTTGGGCCCAGTTTGTGAATCACGGGTCCCTTTGTCACATGCAGCTCATTTAAATACAGTCCCCTCTGCTCCAGACACTGAGCAGATGCTGACAGAACGCACAGGCACCAATGGTTGTTTTGAAAGTATACGGAACATTTCAACCAAAGCTAAAACATCTCCATGGCGATAAGCAGGTGGCAGACCCTCCACCAGGAAACACTAACTTTTTAAGCCCTTTACAATCAGTATGGTTAAGGTTAACGTCCAATCTATTGTCCCTGAAATGTGTCCTCTGCATTTGACCCATCCTTCAGTGTCTCTGAGGTCTTGGTCAGGACGGGAGGATTTGACCTTTTGTGCATGTTTTGGGTGTTTGAACAGTATTTAAAATGTTTTGACAAGACTTTAGTGTTAGTATCACTGTCATGTCCAAAGAATTAAAATTAAAATATTAAACTGCTAAAATCACAGTTTTTCTTCATGTTGTCTGCACTGAAATGGAGCGAAGGATCATGGTCTGTGTCAGGGGCTCCTAAACTTTTGAGGGGACCCTCAAACCGACTCTGGACCTCCACAGCAAAATTAAATAGATGTAATGATTTCAGTTTGTAAAAAATGGCATCGGGTTTAATATAGTTTTCTGGAATTGTTTTTTTTTTTTTTTTATGTTGTTAGACCTAATTATACTGTTTCCAGTTTAAAAATCAAATAAAATACAGTGTCATATTTTAAAACACGGGTCTATGTAGTTCCCTCTGTATAATGAGACAGCCCACGGGCCATTTTCACGCTGCTGTCTGGCTGGTTCAGTTCTCGCAGAGATGCAGCTCCATTCATTCTCTATGAGGTTTTAGCCGAGTCGCGTCAAAATAGATCAATATTTAACAATCTGGAAGCAGACAGCAAGTTACAGATGGATGATCACAGGCAGCGGGTTGAGACCTTTATGTCGATATAAATACTGCACCGGAGGACATTTCCATATTCATAAAAGCTTTTGTGTTTTGAAGCTAATGCTAACTGAAATTAAAAGTAATTGTTGATGTTAAAATAGCGCGACAGTCTGAACGATCCTGCAGACAAAAGGCCCATTCACAGACTTTTGACCATATTTCTGTTTTTGTTACATCCCCAGTATTAAAGGTCTGATTTTACACAAAATTGACTCTTGTAAGTTTTAAGTCATGCTATAATGTTGTTTCCTCCTCAAAAACATACCTGGAGTTGTGTTTTGTTTCATTCACACATGTTTGAGTAACCCTTTATTATTAGTCTGTCTACATCTCCAAAGCTCAAAATGCTCTGTTCCACCTTGTGATGTCATGAAGCGGTAGTTTTCACATTAACACCTACCTTTTATCTTTAGTTCAGTAGAGATTGGAAATTCTAGGGCTGCAATAATCCAAATGATTCCAGTTTAAGGTCACATTAACACTACCTTTTATCTTTAGTTCAGTAGAGATTGGAAATTCTAGGGCTGCAATAATCCAAATGATTCCAGTTTAAGGTGTATGGAGATTAAAAACACAATGCAGAGTTTTCAGTTTGAGCTGAGAAGAACTCCTTTAAACCTTGCCCCTGTCTGCCCCTGTCTGCCCCTGTCTGCCCCTGTCTGCCCCTGTCTGCCCCTCAGACCCTGTTTCTCTGTATTATTATAACAGTGTCTTCTCCCCTCAGACCCTGGCGTTCTTTGCCTGCCTGGCCGCTGCCTGCCGCGGGTTAATACGAACGTTTTAAGACCTGCCCCTGTCTGCCCCTGTCTGCCCCTGTCTGCCCCTGTCTGCCCCTCAGACCCTGTTTCTCTGTATTATTATAACAGTGTCTTCTCCCCTCAGACCCTGGCGTTCTTTGCCTGCCTGGCCGCTGCCTGCCTGGGTCTAAACCTGCTCCTCTTGGCCGTGTACCTGAGCTGTCTGTGCTGCTGCGGAGCTGAGGAAGAGGAGGAGGAGAAGAAGACGAAGAGCTGCTGTGTCACATGGTCCGCTGTCATCGCCGGGCTCCTGACATGGTGAGAATACGGGGGGGCAGCTTTAGAACATTAAAGTGCATGTAGTTGAGATGAAGTATTTCACTAAAACATAGTTAACGTCATTATATAAGATTTTACTAAGTTTATAAATGTACTTCAAATGTACTTTAAACATGGGCAGCAGATGCGACATACTTACAGATAATTTCATAACTGTTACCTAGCAACCATAATGTTAAAGAGGGGGTGTCAAAATAGATTTTTTGGAACTTTCTACCATGTCCTTTATCAAAAACATGCCTGAAGATGTCATCCATGCATGTTTGAGTAATCTAGCGATCTCTCACATATTCAAACCCTCCTTATGGGAAAAAATTGTTCCACTTTTGTTTATTTATACTGACAGAGAAGATGGTGAACTTTGGACCAGTTTTTGTTTCATTTTTACAGATGGATTAGTTCAGTGCCCTACTATAAACACTTCAGACAGAGCAATAACATCTCCATGGGGACGAGCAGGTGGCACTCCACCAGAAAAGTTACATAGTAAAATCAAATTCATACTTTAATATCTTCTGCACAAAAACTGACTTTCCCAAATCTTTCTTCCTTATTTGAATTCTGTCTGCGTTCTGGGCTCCTCCTTTTGTAAATCCATGTGTTTTCTTTCTTTCCTCTTGCTCCTCTGGGCTCTGCTGCCTCCTCTCTGAAGCTTAACAATCAGAACATTTATTATATATTTTTGGTCTTTTTGAAGTATTTTGTGATTATATTTCACACAGAAAAACTCAGCGGAGACCAGACTTTCTTTGATAAACGCGTAGTTAACATTTGAACAGTTAGTGATGCTTTGTTGAGAAAAAAATTATAAATGAAAAAATAAAGATCAAGTCATAGTTTTGCACTGAACCAATTTCAAGCCAAATGTTTCTACCTTTAAAGTGTCTATGAGAGGTTTTCATGTTTTTGTAATTCTGACTTGGTTTGGTGGGATAGTACCTACTGTATATTTGTCATAGTTTTACAACAGTTCAGTGGCAGTTTATGGAAAAAAGTTGTGCACCTCCGGCTTCATCGACTCTGGCTCTAATTCACTTTACATTGAAAAACTGTCACTCCTCTCTTTGTAACTGCTGCTGTTGGATTTGTCATTTTGGTCTTAAAATGTTCGTATTAACCCGCTCTACATGATCCTGGGGTTTTTATTTCACTATTGTGTTCATAAATCAAAATATGAACATAAATCACAGACAAATTAAACAATTTCTTTCCCAGAGGTCGCTCCCGCTAGCGTTAGCAACAGGTTCGATTGACAGTGTTGCTAAGCGCCCGCTCTCTGCTAAACCAGGGGTGAGGGCGGGAAGGGGCGTTACCTTCAACAGCATCGCTCCGGATTGGCTCTTTGGTTGCTATGATACTCGCGGTCGGAATTACTAATATGGAACTCGGCTCTAAATGCGCCGCTGTAACTGCTCTGGCCTCGACGAGCTTCATTTGACTGGAGCCGAACGCTGTGGGTGACGTCACACTCACTCAGTCCACTTCTTTTTACAGGAAGTCAACATCACTATTGTGTAATTTAGAAGTTTTGGCCCTTTTTTGTGGGAGTTAGATAATGTATGACCCTTACGTCACCGCTTCATCTGTGCTACATTCACTGACTTTGGTAAAAGTTTAATTTCATTTCAGTCAAACATCATGTGACAGTCAGAGCTGAGTTTATTTCATTAGAGCACAGCCAGGGCCAGAAGAACAGACAGCTGTGTGGAGCTAAAGCTAAAGCTAAAGCTAAAATAACTTTTACTCAGACTAGTTTCCCAAATATTTTATACTCTTCTTGCCGCGAACTACAACTTTGTACTGAAGTAATATTATTTTGAAGTAACTGTACTAAATATCGGCACACATTCTGGAAAATTACTGTGATATTGGTTCCAGTTAAGCCGATATCCTGGTTGGGCCTTTAATTGGATGTAATAAAACTATTAACTATTAACTGTTTCATAATGTCTGAGCTTTTATTCATACAAACTGTTCAGTATGTGAAGGCTAAATAACAGTTACATAACACAGTTGTATCTCTTGTGTAATAAGTGAACTGTGTTTTAATGAAATAAGTGCTGTTTTCCGTCCCTACACTGTTATTCATTCATATCGGGAATTGGCAGATACTTAAACTCATCAATATTGGTATCAGAACTGAAAAAGCTGGATCGGTGCTTCCCCAGTATTAAAGTTACACTGATGGGGATGTTATTGTTTAGCCTGGGATGTTCCACAGTATAGCCTTAAAGAGGGGTATTATGTAAAATCTTTTTTTTAGCTTTCTACCATGTAATAACATTGTTCCCACATCAAAAACATGCCTGAAGAGATTTTAGATGTCATCCATGCAAGTTTGAATAATCTAGTCATCTCTTCCAGGCCCTGTTCGAACCCTCCTTATGGTTAGCTGTACGAGCCTGTACAAGGCTCCGCCCCCAAGCCTACGTCACCCATGCTCCCACACGACAATTCTCCATAAATATACAAAAACATGATACAAAAGTGTGTAGAGCAACTTGACAAACCTCATGTGATGTGCAGTAGTTTGATTAGTGGGATGCAGCTGATTGTGTTGTGATGGCGCTCTGAAGGGGGAGGGACTTAGCGTGGGGAGTAAAGGGAGGTGTCAGTGTCAAAAACAAAATTAAAACTTATAAAACATGTTTATACGTTGTTTTCGGTGAATATAGAGTTTTTTTAAACAATAAAAGGTAACATGGTGATCTAAATATGTTATGTGTTAGCAGTTAATTCCCCGTAGAAGTAAAATACCTCCTCTTTAATACCCCATAGAATTGAAATACCCCCTCTCTAATACCCCATAGAAGTGTATACTCCCTCTTTAAGTAATTCTTGAGTTCATGTCCTCTGGAGCTCAGCAGACATCTCTCTGCTCTCGTTTTTAATTTAGTGAAATATTGATGCAGATTTTTTACGAGTCTCTGGGTTTAATATGTGTCATTAAAAATATAAAAATACAAGTCTAAACCTGCAGATTTGAGTGAAAACAGCTCACTGTGTTCAAGTTTACTCCACTCAGATGTCACTGTTTGAAATGTGTTTAATGTACTTTAAGAAATGTTTTTTTTTACTACTACTACTACTACTGCTGCTGCTGCTGCTACTACTACTACTATTACAACTACTACAACTAGTACTAGGCCTACTTCTAATATTACTAGTACTACTTCAACTACAATATTTACTTAAACCACCACTAATACTACTAAGTGTTTTGTACTTGTTGTTTTCCTCTGATTCACAGGCCTCACATCCTCTCATTAAACTGCAGTGTTAACGCTGATTTCGTCTTCCGGGTCTAAAAATACTCACGTCATGTTTTCAATTTCCTCCAATTTGTGTCTGAAATGTGTTTTGTCGAAAAGCAACTTCACTTTTCAGCAAAATGAGGTTTAAAAGCAAAAACGCAGAGCACAAACCTGACACATTTGTGTTTAAACAGGTCCAAGGCGGAAAACTGCATTTACCACTCAACACTAATAAGTCAGTGTTTGAAAGGGTCTGGACAGAATCAGAACTGGACTCTGGATCAGAAAGTGCTGTGTTTAGTCCTGGTTTAGTCCTGGTTTAGTCCTGGTTTAGTCTTGGTTTAGTTTTGGTTTAGTCCTGGTTTAGTCCTGGTTTAGTACCGGTTTAATCTTGGTTTAGTCCAGATTTAATTCTGTTTTAATCCTGGTTTAGTCCTGGTTTCGTTGTCGTTTAGGCCTGGTTCTGTCCTGGTTTAGTCCTGGTTCAGTGATAGTTTTAGTCTTGGTTTAGTCCTGGTTTAGTCCAGATTTAATTCTAGTTTTAATCCTGGTTTAGTCCTGGTTTAGTCTTGGTTCAGTCTTGGTTTAATCCTGGTTTAGTCCAGGTTTAGTTCTGGTTTAGTCCTGGTTCAGTCTTGGTTTAATCCTGGTTTAGTCCAGGTTTAGTTCTGGTTTAGTCCTGGTTCAGTCTTGGTTTAATCCTGGTTTAGTCTTGGTTTAGTCTTGGTTTAGTCTTGGTTTTAGTTTTGGTTAAGTCCAAGTTTTTTCCCAGTTTAGTTCTTGTGAACCCCTGGTTTAGTCATGGTTTAGTCCTGGTTCAGTGATAGTTTTAGTCTTGGTTTAGTTCTGATTTAGTCCTGGCTTAGTCCTGGTTTAGTCCTGGTTTAGTCCTAGTTCAGTCCTGGTTTAGTCCTGGTTTTGGTGCTTTGAATACTTTGGGGTGAATAGTGAATAAACAAAAGCAGATCTGACGAGCTGTATTTAAAGTACGAGCTGTCAGAAAAACACAGGGGGAAACAACATACAGATACGGATAAACAGCACAGACACAGAGAGAGAAAGAGAGGAGAGAGAGGAGAGAGAGAGGGGAGAGACAGGGGGAGAGAGAGACAGAGAGAGGGAGAGAGAGAGAGAAAGAGAGAGGGGACAGATACAGAGAGGTGAGAGAAGAAGGGAGAGAGACAGAGGAGGTGGAGAGAAAGAGAGAAAGAGGGAGACACAGAGAGAGAGAGACAGAGGGGGTTGAGAGAAAGGTAGAAGAGAATGAGAGGGGGAAGAGAAAGGAGAAAGAGAATGTTCCAAAATGTTTGGAGGTGTACTTTGAACAGGAAATTTAAAATAGTCTGAAACAAAAATGAGAAAGGTGCACTGGGGAGCAAATCCTGGTTCAGTCCTGGTTTAGTCCTGGTTTAGTTCTGGTTCAGTCCTGGTTTAGTCCTGGTTTAGTTCTGGTGTAGTCCTGGTTTAGTCCTGGTTTAGTTCTGGTTCAGTCCTGGTTTAGTCCTGGTTTAGTTCTGGTTCAGTCCTGGTTTAGTCCTGGTTTAGTTCTGGTGTAGTCCTGGTTTAGTCCTGGTTTAGTCCTGGTGTAGTCCTGGGTTGGTCCTGGTTTAGTCCTGGTTTAGTCCTGGTTTTGTCCTGGTGTAGTTCTGGTGTAGTCCTGGTTTAGTCCTGGTTTAGTCCTGGTTTTGTCCTGGTCTTCTCTCTGGCCATATCTGTCTCTCATAAATGTAATCTCAAATCATACATTTGAATTTGTGTTTTGAAGTTTTGGTTTTCTAATGTTCAGCGTTTTGTCTCCTTTGTCCCTTTAGTGTTGCTGTAGGAGTGGGTTTCTACGGTAACAGTGAGACCAACGATGGCGTGTATCAGGTGACCTACTCCATGTACAACGCCAACCACACGCTGGGAGGAGTCCAGAGCCTGGTATGGACGTGGATTTCGCTTTAAATGTTTCATATTATTCAAATATTCTCAGTGTATTCAGCGTTGTACACTCCCTTTTAAGCATATTATAGTTGTTTCCCCTCAACATTTACACTCTGAAGTTGTATTTGTAGTGATTCGTGCATGTTTGATAAATCTTCAATCGTTTATTTTCAAGACGCCATTTTGCAAATCAGTCCCTGTTTTCACTGTCCTCTGGTACACGCCCACTGTGACGTACGCACTTCCTTCTCCAGTTTTATTTTCTTAATCGGTGACAAACGTAGGATTCGGCAGCGTCGCGGTCATTTTTGGTGCAAATGAAAAAAAAACCTCCGCTCGCTAGTGTGACCTGCAGCTATCCACAGGAGGAGCCGACAGCAGGCGGCGCTTTGTTGTGATGACGTTTACGCCGACGTCAGCTCCCATTGGCCGCCGCAGTTTTCTAACGTGGACCTGTTTCTTTTATTAAGTTGTTTTAGATCAATATTGTGATTAAAAATGCGCAAATTATAACACAATGATCCTTGGGTATTAAGTTGTTTAGATCAATATTGTGATTAAAAATGCGCAAATTATAACACAATGATCCTTGGGTGTCAGAGATTATAACTATAGAGCAAACACAAGCACAACATGTCTGCTTTAAAAACACTGAGGAGCTTCATGGATTGTCACCTGATGATGTCACAAGGTGAAAGTGGGTGTTTTGAGGTAGACTAAGGTTTCGTTGTCGATTTGGTCCTGGTTTGAACCCAGTTTCGTCTTGATGTAGTCTTACTCTGAATGTGCCCCTGGAGCTGCAGAGACACATGACATAGACAAAGCTTCACATTTTTGATTCAGCGTTTTTTAAAAAGCTTCAGTTTACACCAGAGACATCGGAGCCGCTCCTGCTGCACCAGCCTCTGTATATTCTCACGTTTAAACACCAAACTGTTTTAGACTGAAACAGATTCATCGTTGATCGAATTAATCGTGTTTTAATTAGGCTCCTCACCATTTCTCTGTGATAATGTTGTTTCCTTATGAAAAAACACTCATGGAGTTGTGTTTTGTTCATTCACACGTTTAACACACAAACCCTGCATATTTAGGCTGTGCTCTCCTCTCAGACAGAAAACACTCTGTTCCACCTTGTGATGTCATTAAGTGGTAATACAAAACGTTCTCCGCTGTGTTTTCAAACTCCACACACCCTCACTAGAATCATTTGGATTATTGCAGCCTTGAAATTTCCAATCTCTACTCAGCTAAAGGTAAAAGGAGCTGTTAACTTGAAAACTACCACTTCATGACATCACAAGGTGGAACAGAGCATTTTGAGCTTTGGAGATGTAGACAGACTAATAATAAAGAGTTA
This sequence comes from Periophthalmodon schlosseri, assembly GCA_000787095.1. Classification (NCBI taxonomy): domain Eukaryota; kingdom Metazoa; phylum Chordata; class Actinopteri; order Gobiiformes; family Gobiidae; genus Periophthalmodon; species Periophthalmodon schlosseri. The sequence goes on from KN473171.1 coordinate 18,356, forward strand.
CTCAAACATGTGTGAATGAAACAAAACACAA
>KN473171.1:24113-55546 GCA_000787095.1 Periophthalmodon schlosseri
TGAAAGGATGTTTGTGTCCTGGTTTTTCTGCTGTAATCGTCTTTTGTGTCTCTGCAAAATGCAAATCACTCAAATAAAGACACACAACAGACTGTCGTTCAGCTAAACTCACTTCTTCACACGTTTGAGTGATCGTCCATGTTTAGTCTCCTTAAACTGCTGCTTTAAAGCTCCTCTGTGTTTCTAAAGTCAAACTACCACCAGAAAAGTTACGCAGTGCATCTTTAAGTAACACTTGATGGACGACTGGACTCAAATGTGTTTCATTGAGCTGTTTATTTAGGAAAGAGTTTACTGGGATTAGCATGATTCACTGGCATAAACATAGACTGTATATATAAATGGACGTAGCTAACCCGCTAGAATAGGAAGTGAGCGCGACTCGGCTCCATCAACTGTCCTCATTTTGGTCTTAAAATGTTGGTTTTAACCCACTCTACATGATCCTGGTGTTTTTATTTTACTATTTTGTCCTTAAATCAAAATATGAATATTAATAACAGACCAATCAGGTGCCTTCTTTCCCTGAGGTGTTAGCAAAAGGTTTGATTGACAGCGTTGTTTTTAAGCGGGAAGAGGCAAGTAACTTCACAAACCTCGCTCCTGATTGGCTCTTTGTTTGCGCACCCGGATTTCCAAATATGGTCCCCGGTTGCAGACTAGCCGCTAAAACTGCTAGCCTTGTCTGGAGCCGAACGCCATGGGTGATGTTACACTCACTTAGTCCCACCTCTATTATACAGTCTATGAGCATAAAGTAGTTTCAGTATAATCCTTTTGCTAAAACCCGTCTTTAAATGTTTGTGAGGTTTAAATATCAGCCAAATGTAAAATGACCCACATCCCCTGCGTGCCGCCCCCTGTAGGTGACGGGCACCATGGCGTCTCTGCGCTCTGGTCTGCAGCAGCACCTGGAGCGTCTGGACGAGATCTTCTCCACCAGAGGAGACTTCGTACAGTCCCTCAGGTAAAATCAGATACCTGTATATATCTGTGTAATCCCTCAGTCCAGGTAGGTTCCGTAGTGGTCCATGGGCGTATACTAGTCTATGTGGTTATTCTGACAGAGAGAGAGATGGAGGGAGGAGAGAGGGGGAGCCTAAAGTACAAGAAGAAAGAGAGAGAAATGGAGAGAGGGAGGCAGGGGAAGGGGACAAAGGAGAGGGAAACAGAGAGAGGGAAAGGAACGAGGGACTGTAAACAAAGAGACGAATGAGACAGGGTGTGAAGTAGAGGGAGGTAGAGGGGAAAAGAAAGTGAGAGAAAAAAGAGAGGGGAGGGAGAGGAAGGGAGGAGGAGAGAGAAAGAGGGAGAGAGTATGTAAGGGAAAATTACACTAATAATAACAGTATACTTTGATGTACTTTGGGTTAGGTAGTTGTATGTGTGTGTGCTTTGCTATAGGTTCCTGCAGCAGATGACTGACTCTGTGGTCCGACAGCTCCTCGGGCTCCCAGACTGGGCCCGAGCCGAGATGGACCTGAGCGAACTGGCCCAGCGAGCAGCACAAGTCGAGTACTACAGGTGAGTAATAATAATAATAATAATAATAGTACAAGTAATAATACTGCAAATACCACTGCTACAACTACTACTACTGCTACTACTACTGCTACTACTACTACTACTACTGCGGCCCACGTAGAGTACAGGTGAGAGAAGTAATAATACTGCAAGTGTTACTACTACAACTACTACTACATAGAGTGCTACAGGTAAGAAGTAATACTACTACTGCTGCCCAAGTCAAGCACTACAGGTAAATAGTAATAATACTATAACTACTACAATTGCTACTGCAACTACTACTACTACTACTATTTCAGTAAGAAGTACAATAGTGCAAATATTATAACTACTACTGCGGCTCACATAGAGTACTACAGGTAAGAAGTATTACTACTACTACTACTAGAACTACTACTACTACTACTACAACTACTACTACAACTACTGCAGCCCAAGTCGAGTACTACTATTAAACTACTACTGGAAATATTGAGTTCTACAGGTAAGAGAAGTAGTAGTACTACTACTACTGTTACAACTACAATTAGAACTACTGCAACCACTGTGACTCATGTTGAGTACTATAGGTAAGAAGTACTAACTACTGCAACTACTAATACTATAACTACTTATAACTAACCTACCTCTGCTAGTGTCAAATACTACTGATACTACAGGAGGATAATAGTATTACTACTACTGTTACTGCCACTGCAAGTACAACTGCTAATGTCGAATACTTCAGGTCAGAGGAAGAATACTATTAATACTAACACTGCTATAACTACTACCACCAGTACTGCTACTACCACTGCGACTACTACTGTCAATTTGTTATCACATATATCATATTTTTGTACACATTTTGGCTAAATGCTGTAATAATAGTGGTGGTTGTAGTAGTAGTAGTAGTAGTAATAGTAGTAGTAGACAGACAGTGTATTTTCCCTTTAACATGAGCCCATAATAACATCTTCATTGTGGTGATTAACACGTTAGTTAAATATTATAAATAATGACTGTGTGTGTGACATGATCTGATTCAGTCTCATGTTTTATGCTCTGTCATCTTAACATGGATTTATAATGAACACACATGCACTTTTAATGAGCTCTATCTAAATATAGCTCCACTATACCACCTCCATAGTACAAGAGCAGGAGTAGTAGTAGTTATGCATATGATATAGTGTTTGTTTTTATGCCAGATGCTCTTCCTGTAAGCCCCTTGATCATCTTCTCTAACCAAAGTATATCTCCTCTCTTTACACTCCCTCCCTTCCCTCTCTTCTCTCTCCTCCTCTTCTCTTCCTCTCTCTCTCTCCCTCTTTTCTCTGCTACTCCACCATCTCTTCCCTCTCTCCTTGCCACCCTCCCTTCCTTTGACCATCACTCTCACTCTGTCTTCTCTCTCCTCCTGCTCTCTCTCCCTTCCTTCCTCTGCCGTGTCTCTCTCTCTCTTCTCCCCACCCCTCCACTCTCTCTCTCTGTTCCCCAGGTGGCTAAGTTACCTCCTCCTCCTGATCCTGGATCTGGTCATCTGTCTTTTGGCCTGTTTAGGTTTGGCCAAACAGTCGCGCTGGCTCCTCACAACGTAAGAACATGGAACTGTATTAACTATAAATTAAAGGGCCTATATTACACAAAATGGACTCCTATGAGCTTTATGTATGGAATTATGTAATCTAAATGTAAGATTCTAATTGGCAGCTGATATTTCTGATTTAATTTAATTTAAACTAATTGGCTCTCTGCATAACGATAGCTGGCTGGTTCCAATCAGAGGGACAGACGACTCGGCCATTTCCGGTGTAATGTCTATGAGGTTTTTGCAGAGTTGTGCTAAAATCACTAAATCCTGACAGATCAGACAATGGATAGAGAGCTGCAGGTAGATGTCACTGACAACATGTGCAACACTTTACAGATGTATGTAATTGTAAAAGAAGGCCACTCCCGTGTTTACAAAGGTGCGTCTTTGTCTGTCAGGGCTAATGCTAATGCTAATTTTGGATCCTAACAAATATTTAAATAACACCACAGACTGAAATAATCCACACCTAAAAATAATTGGGTTCTCTTTATAACAAATTCAATTTTGTTGTTATGTTACCTTTAACATTTTAATATAAGTTAGCATTAGCTTTAGCATTAGCTTTAGCATTAGCTTTAGCATTAGCTTTAGCATTTGCTTTAGCATTAGCTTAGACAATCAAAGACATACCTTTGTAAACACAAAGTTTCCTCAGGTGAAGTTTTCCTTGTAAAGTGTTTCACATGTTGTCAGTGACATCTACCTGCAGCTCCACTCCACTGTCTGATCTGTCAGGATTTAGGGATATTAGAGTCACTTTACAAAAACCTCACAGACATTACATTAGACCGGAAATGGCCGAGTCGACTGTTCCTCTGATTGAAACTAGCCCGGCTGCTGTTGTGCACAGAGCCAATTAATGAGTATAAATACAACAGGTAGCTTTCACATTCTTGAATTTGAAGTCATAGTGTCAGATGGAAGACAGGGGCCTACATAAGAAATCTCCAAAGTTATGATCCACAAATGTTGATCCATCTCATTATTTGTTTGGGACTGACTCCACAAACTTATCATATTATGACTTAAAGTCCTTTCAACTGACAACACTCACATCTTTGGGGTTGAATAATGGCACCATTTTCTGAAGATATTGTGAAAAAATATTTACACTTCAGTTTATTTATACTGACAGAGAAGTCGTTGAACTTTGTGCCAGTTTTTGTTTCATGTGGATAAGCCCAGAAATTAAAGAGATATTAATCATGAACCAGGTCAACACATCTGCATCTGACAGTTACACAAACTCCACCTGAGAATTTTAACCTGTCTCCAGCTCAGGTTAAACTAGAGTGATTACACAATGTCACTTAAATACAACATTAGGTCTAATATTTAATGCGTCATTTAATAGTTTTCATCTCCTAATATAAAATTAATTTAAAACAAAATCTATTTTGGTGTTGTGTGTTGGCGCCCTCGAGTGGTGAGTCAGTGCCATGGTAAAGGTTTAAAATTTAAACAAATTCTCTTCCTATTGGCAATATAACTTACATTTTGTTAAGTAAACATGTTGTATGAAGCCATATCACAAGCATTTTAACTTTTTTTTTTTTTTTTCAACTATTTCAATTTGAGACATTTTAACATGTTCTGTGGTGTGACCCCCTGTCACACCGCTGGACATTCACTACAGATTTGCCGTGTTAAAAATTCAAATAAATGACTTAATATGTTTCTAGTGCTAGTTTAAATTATGTAACTGTCCCATTGTAAAGATCTGTTAGAACTGTATTTTTCTTAGGAAATACAAATGTCACACTGCAGGACATCAAACTGGCGCATGTTCAAAATTTTTCAGAAAAATAGAATTTTACAAAAATAAGAATATCATCATTATTTCTTTTAACTTGCAGCTTAAAACCTTAACCCCTGAGTGCCCCCTGGTGCATTAATGTGAAATGAGCTCCTTCTGGTTTTTGTGCCTTTTTAAATATGTGATTTTTCATGTCACACTGCAGGACACCCTCTGGATTACAGCATTAAAATGCTTCTCTCTTTTGCAAATTTAAAGTAGAAATAAAAGTGTATTTTTATTAAATGATGTATATATGCTTCCCTTTATGCCAACACATTTATCAACTGTCTCTGACACAGAGACTCATTCTATAATGTTTTAAATAAAAGTGTAACAGTCACACCGCAGGACTTTTTTTTTTTTTTTGGTTAAAATACCAAAAATGAAACACGACTTCATTCTTAAACTATATGCCAATTATAGAATACGTATTTGTGCACTGTTGAGTTGAATTTTGGAGGAAGAAAATGGGGGTCAGGTCAAGTACCCACTAACCAGTACCACTAACAATATCTCAGTGAATCACACTGAGACTGTATGCAACTTGTCACTGTCTTTGTCATTGTGTAATTCAGTGAAAAGTCTACCTCAGAAATGTGATCTTGCTTCTTTCTAATATAATCTACATTTTGCTAATCAAATATGTTTAAAGGATGTGTATTTTTGGAAACATGAAGCTAAACCGCCATTGTAACAGGAAAACGTTAAAATACTTTTAATGGCAAAACAAATGGTAGGTTGTAGTCACAGTGGGACAGTATTAGCACATTTTATGCCATTTAAGTCCAAACATTATGGTGTAGGAACTTACAGGTATCAGGAAATCAGTGTGTTTTTGTAATTATAAAAGTAATAATAATGAAGGTATATACAGTATTTTTAAATTGCATTCATTTGTCGGTTGTCGTTAGGAAGTTGCTAATTAATTGCTAACTAACAACTCCTAGCTGTTAATCTATTTATATTCTATAACTATAAAGCCACTTATTCTGATTTAAGTTGACATTTACTTTCAATTTACTTGGCTAAATATGAGCTTATCTGGATAAAAAACAAAACAAAAAAAAAAAAACTTCAGTTATTTGAAGCCTGCATTTATAGTAATTGGTGTAAAATAAGCCATGCTATCTTAAATGAGGCTCATATTCATATTCATAGTTAAGTGAATTTATCCTGACTCAGACTGTATATATAAATGGACATAGCTAATGCCCGCACGTTCCAAATAGAAGGTGAGCATGGGCACTAAGTAGTTCCTCCGAGCTCTGGTTGCTATTCACTTTCTATTGAAAAAACATTGCCCTTCTCTCTGTGACTGTTGCTGTGAGCTTCATTATTTTGTTGCTGTGAGCTTCATTATTTCCATCTTAACCCACTCTACATGATCCCGTTTTTTTTTATTTCGCTGTTTTGTCCCTAAATCAAGATGAATTAAAAAATTAATAACCGGCAAATCCGGTGCCTGCTTTCCCAGAGGTTGCTCCCGCTAGCGTTAGCAAAAGGTGATTGGCTCTTTGGATTTGTGCTTGGATTTCCAAATATGGGCCCTTGTTGCAGAATAGCCGCTATGACGTCACACTCCCTCAGTCCACTTTTATTATACAGTCTATTCTATCACTGTAGATTTACTGCAATGTCAAAATGATCACTTGTGTGATGTATTTCAGTGAAAATTCTGTCTCTGATTTTAAGTTTCTTTTTTTTTATTAGATTTTATCTTCCTTCAGACTTTAACTAACTCTAAGATATTTTTCAACTTCTTTTCTTCACAGACAAAGTGTTATCCTAAATCTAAACAGACTCAAAATGTGTTTTGGTTTTTATATATGAAGTAAGGGAATTGTAAAGGGAAGCAAAGTTTGTAATCTAAAAAATCTGATAAAAACACATTTTAGCTACAACTTTGTGTGTTTTATATTGTGGTCTGTTTTATATTGTGTATGTCAGCGATTAAAATAAATGTTGTGTTTTTGAAGTTTGTAATAAAAAAATGCTAAAAACACACTTAGCTTCACATTTGTGTGCAATGATTTTCCTGTGTATTCTTGTGTTTAACCTCTTTGGTATGTGCCTACAGGATGATGGTATGTGGAGTCCTGGCCCTGATCCTGAGCTGGGCGTCTCTCGGAGCAGATCTGGCAACTGCTGTGGTAACGAACACTCACACTGCATCATGGGAATCCTCTTGTATGTATTTAAATGTTTAAATTTTGTATGGTGTTTACTGTAAGTCATAAACACCTGGCCGTTGAATCAGGAGGAAGTGGGTTCTGCACTTTAGCCTCATGTTGTCGTTACAATAGAGAGCTCCCTTTGTTCTTCAAGTCACGCCTACTTTTTTTTTTTTATAGTAGTCCAACTTTACCACCACTGCCTTGACACTACGGCGTTTAAATGATAAAAACGTATCACCCTTGTGAGGTCAGGTCCAGTGGAGGATTTTTTGATCTGTGCTGTGTGTCTGGAGACCTTCAGAGAGCCGGTGACTCTGGGCTGTAACCACAGCTTCTGCTTGGACTGTCTCCATGGATACTGGGGCCAGATGGAAACCAGGAACTGCCCCATCTGCAGGAGGAAGTTTTCGAAGGAGCTTATTATTGTAAACTTTGCCTTAAAGGAGCTGTGTATTTCTTTCACTGACAAACAAACGTTAGAGGACAGAACTGCAGTCTGCAGCACACACCCAGAGGTCCCCCCTCTGTTCTGCACAGATGAGGCCCACCTCCTGTGTCCAGTCTGTGAGCTCTCTCAGCACAGACACCACAGGGTGGTGCCTGTGGAGCACGCAGAGAGGGAGCTGAGGGAGCAGCTCCAGTCTCAGGTGGAGGCTCTGAGGAGGAACAGAGCAGTGGCCCAGGCTCTGGAGCAGAGCTACAGAGAGACACAGCAGCATGCACACAGACAGGCTGAGCTCTGTGAGAGGATCATCAGAGCAGAGTTTGAACGCTTGCACACGTTCCTCAAGGAGGAGGAGGAGCTTCAGCTCTCCACGCTCAGGGAGGAGCAAAGCAGACAAGCCCAGAGCATGGCCCCTCAGGTGGGCAGGATCAGGGAGACACTGGCCTCTCTGGAGCAGAACATCCAGGAGCTGGAGAAGCAGCTGGAGAAGAAAGCAGAAGACTTCCTCTACTCTAACAGCCCAGCGCAGTGCCCCAAAGAGCCCCCAGACCCCCTCCCTCTGCTGAGGCCCAGACAGCTCCTAAACCAGGCCAAAGTTCTGGAAAACCTGACCTTCAGGGTCTGGAGGAAGATGAGGAGCATAGTCCAGTTCAGTCCAGTGGTTCTGGACCCAAACACGGCCCACCCAAAGCTCCACGTGTCAGAGGACCTGACCTGTGTGAGGAGAGCAGAGCCTCTGGAGCTGCCTGATAATACTGAGAGGTTCAGTAAAAATGTGCTTGTCCTGGGCTCAGAGGGCTTCAGGTCTGGGACACATGTCTGGGAGGAAAAGAGGAACTCGTTTTTATTCCAGAAAATGGAATTTGGTGTGTAGGACTTTACAATAATAAATATTTAGCTTCTTGTGGGACACTGAACATTAAAATGCATCCACAGAGGATCCAGGTGCAGCTGGACTGTGACAAAAGAACAGTGTCCTTCTATGACTCCAGTCACATGTCTCATATTTACTCTTACAATAACTGTGGCCCTGAGAAGCTCATCCCGTTTTTTGGTCTGGGACCCCCTGATGCCAACTGTCAGACCAAAGACATCAGGATCTGCCTGAATCCTGCCCGGGGTCACATGGGTCTGCAGTACCTGAATTGACCACTGGCACATACTACTCAGTTTTTTTATTATTAGGGGGCCAAGATAGTAAATTCCAAAACGTTCCCCTACATTGATTTTTACCGAAATTGGTGATCAGGGCCGATAGAGTGGGCGAATGGGACAAAATAAAATAGCTCAATATTTTGTAAGATATGGGGATGGCCAAAGAAAATCCCTCGTCCATGATGTATAATTTTTTGTAAATCAAACATACTTTGTCCAAACAACTTGAATTTTAATCACTTATGCTTGAATGACCCTGGATACATCCGTGTAACAGCAGGGAAGCTCTATGCAATAACTCCCCCTAGAAAAGTCCACAAAATTCACAATAATGAAAAAAAAAATTACTTAAATAAGTAATATCACCGCTTGCAACTTTAATGATTCATTTGTGATTGTAAATTGAACTCATCTTCTAGCTATTTTTTCTTTACTTTTTCATTCTTTAGTTTCATTCATTGCAAATGTTGTGCAATTTAACGCACTAACCACTATGTTATTTTATGACCTCCTATGTAATACGCAGTTCTGTCAGTTAGGTTTATTGGTGCAGTAAAAGTTTACATAGTGGTCTTAGTCTTTTAAATTAATTATTAACATCTATTTCTCTGTAACCAACCCTGGTATTTAACATTATCTTCTATTGTAACTTCAGCAGAAGAATAAATGTCTTAATGATGTGTTAAAATTGAGTGTGTAAATTGAGATTTGTTTTGACAGTATCAATATAAGACATTGTATTAACACTGAAGAAGTAGTATATTTACTAGTAGGGTCTTGTTATCTTTGTGCTATTGTAGCAGCAGTAGTATTATATTTAGTAGCCCTAGTGTGATAATGGTGGTGCTTTTTGCAGAAGATCATTCATAGTAGTATAATAAAGGCCCATTCACACATAAATCCCAGTAAATTGCTGGGTACAAAATGCTAGAATACTCAGCAATGACCTCCATTCATGCACAGTCCCAGAACACGCAGGTCAGACTGTGAATGTGTAAATGGGTATTCCACAGTATGAATGCATGGTTTTCAAGGTATTTTGCCATTAAAAAAACTTAAATTGAATAAATAAAATATATATGAGTTCAATATTAGACTCTGGCACTCCCTGGAGTCAAGCAGACCGCAGACCTGAAGTGCTACACAGTGCCTGGTCTAAACCTGGTCTAAACCTGGTCTACAGATGGACTTAAAATAGGACTAAACTAGGTCTAAAGCAGTTCTTAATGAGGAGGACTAACTTAAAGGTGGACAAAAGGTGAAGTGAATTGTCTCTCAATGAACTAAAGTGCACAAATTTTATTAGGTTTGTTTAGTTAAAGCCACAGTGTGTAACTTTTTTGCCAAAGATAGACTAAAATAAAAGCATGTTTTCTTCATTATAGATGTGTTTATTTTACTGAAAAACAGGCATTGTTACGCTGAGCAAACTTGCATCTCTACAAACCTGACCTGGCCTTCCTTTGACTATAACATTCCACAGTATGGCTTAACACTTGTCTATCTCCATGGAGAATGTTTCGAAGTATGGTTTTAACTTTCTGTTTCCATGTAATCACGCAGTTGACTTTTCATCTCCAGAAAGTTACATACTATCACTTCCTTTTGTCAATTCTTTTGTCAATTATTTCTTCATCGTTTTTTGTTGTTTGTTTTTCTTCCCAGGGCACGAGTGACTTCTGCGTAGCCCCAGACAGGTTCCTCATGAGTCAGACTCAGGGCATCGTTGGAGGTGGTAAGAGCTTCACTAAAACGTGTGGCAGCTTTCAGCCTGAGCTAACACGAGCAGTCTAGCCTACTGAGGCAACCGTAGCTAACAGGCTAGTCTACTGAGCCAAAGGGAGCTAACACGCGAGCCTACTGAGCCAACGCGAGCTAACAGGCTAGCCTACTGAGCCAATACAAGCTAACAGGCTTGCCTACTAAGCCAACGTGAGCTAACAGGCCATTCTACTGAGCCAAGGGGGGGTAACAGGCTAGCCTACTGAACTAACGCTGTTAGCCTACACAGTTGCCAGGCCTAACCTGCTCAACTAAATACGCCCACACACAGCACTTGTGGATAGACTCAGTGGTTCTCAAATGTTTCCCTGAAAGTACCACACCATAACATACCAAACCATCTTTATTTATAAAGCTTTAAAAACCTTACAGCTGGCCAAATGGTCGTACACAAACAGAATAGACTGACTAATATAACTGGCTATCACAATCAAAGTCACAATACAAGTATTGATACTTTGCAGTGGGGGTGTTCTGCCTGTATGTCTATGGCGGAATGTTTAACAGTTACCATGGAGACACAATGCACACATTAGCAAACACTGACAAGACTGTCTAAAAACTCAAGTAAAAATTACTAAATGGATTTAAACAACACATTTTCAGGAGCCTGTGAACAATACTAGTGTCCATGGTCCTGTTTAGCTGTTTGATTTTCAACAAAAAAGTGAGTTTGACTTACTAAAAATGGCTGGCTAATGCTAGCTAGCTTGTGACTAATGTTATTAAAGAGGGGGGTTGTTTAACAGCACAAATCAGCTCACCTGTTATAGTTCCAGCTAAGTCAGTTCTTTGTGGTCAGATTGTGTTAAAACAAAGCTAACCTGAGCAACATACAGACAGAGCAGTGCCTACAGTTACCAACACACCCGCAGGGAATGTTGATGCTTAGCTCAATTGAAAAAACATAGAAAAAATAATAAAATAAAAAAAAAAACGGCAAATCTACATGAGGTTATTGACTAGACCAGGACTAAATCCAAACCAAATTTGGGCAAGTGCCAAATGTATGTATGATATTACTGCTAAAAATCCCTGAAGATATATAATGAAACTACTTTATGTCACTGACACAATAACTCTAAAGCAGGATAATTATACTGAAATATTTCCTAAAGCAACACCATGTAACCTTCTGGAGGTCGTCAGTCACCTTCATGATTCCATGGAAATGAAAAGTTCAACTTAAAATCCCATAGTTTGAGAACCACTATTAGATCTTGTGCTTTTTGTCAACACAGCGTTAAACACATTCAGATACATGCCAGCCATATCAACTTTACCAACTCTACAACCAAACATGAAATAACAGAATTCATGTGTAAAACGTAATGCAATAGTAATGTAGTGTATGTACTAATAAGTATACTATTTTGTTCCTCTTTGTTTTTGCAGATATCGTCCACTATTACCTGTACTGCAACCAGACCCTGACCAACCCCTTCCAACAGGTACTCCTCACGTGCCTCTATTGTAAAACATTTATATTTTTTTAATTGTAACTTATTAGAAACAGTTAATCAGTAGTAGTGTTGTCACAATACTAAAATTTTAAACTCAATTTCAATACTAAGGAATAGACTTGATCCTCAATACCAATTCTGATACCACTGTGATAGTAAAAAACATTCTTTATTTAGACGACAGAATGTGATTTTCAACATTAAATGGTAGTACTTTCTTTTCTATTCCCATGTGGCCTTAAATCTGTGTAATCCCTCAGTCGTCCAGTAGGTTCCATAGTGGTCCATGGGCGTGTACTAGTCTATGTACCTTATACTTGTGAAAGACTCAGTCGTCAGTAGGTTCCATAGTGGTCCATGGGCGTGTACTAGTCTATGTACCTTATACTTGTGAAAGATACAGCTCAAGATTCAGGAAAGGTTCATTTCTGTCCTGTAAATGTGGCTTTTTAGTATCGATACCAGCTCAAATTATACTATGTGACAACCCTAATCAATAGTAGCTAGTAGTACTAATATATTGAAAAGAAGTGATGGTGACCCACAGTTTGAGAAACCCTGGTCTGTTTTTTTTCTGCTCGGGTTAAACTCTCAGAATCTGAACTGAACAAACAAGCTGCGCTTTGTGGATTTTCTGCCTCTCTTCCTCCATCTTTGTCAAACCTCTCTCCTCCACCTCCTCCTCCTCCTTGTCTCCTTTTATCCTACATCTTTAGAGCAGAGTAAAGTCGGTGGAAAAATGGTCTGTTATAGGGTGATAGTAGTAGTAGCAGCAGCAGCAGTAGTAGTAGATGCTTTTAGCTTTTTGAAATTCAGTACAATGAAGGTCTAAACAAATAAGAGTGCTTTATGAGATAGCACTGAAGCTCTTTTTAAATATTTGTAGTTTTAGTAGTAGTAGCTGTAGCAGTAGTGCAATAATATTTTTTGTTGGAAAAAAGATGTTCATTGGACCATAGAAAGTTGCTAGTTTTTTTTTTGGTGGCACCTAATGACCTTTATAAACAAGGAAAGTCTGGGCCCTAACGTAGACCCCTGTGGAACCCCTTTATCGCTTTATGTGAGCAGACTGAATTTAACTGAGCAGTTTTGAATTTAAATACGAGTTTATGAGTTAATTCAGGTGACCAAGTTAATATTAAAACCAGTATTCTTCTGATATTAAATGGGTGACAATAATCCACAGTATTAGAGACATTTTATTATTTGCCGATATCTGATAATAGTAGCAAGGTGTTCATGCTATATTCAAGTTATAGATCAATATCGGTATTAGGCCTGTCGCGATAACATATTTTGAAGTGTGATATATTGCTGCAGAACATATAGACAATAAACGATAATAATGAAATGACATTGACACAATAACCCTAAGCAGGATTATCCCCAAAAAATCTATCATCTAAATGTACAATATCATTAAACATGAGCTGCAATAAATAAATAACAGAATGAAACACTTAAGTAACTAGTTTGGTTAGTAATTAGTTTAGTTAGTAATACCTAATTGGTATCGAAATAAAAAAAAAAACTGGACCACCTAATGTCATCAAGGGGTAGTTTTCAATGTTATGTAGAGATTGTCAACACCAGGGCTGAAATGATCCAAATGATTCTAGTGAATGTGTATGGAGTTTAAAAACACATTGGAACACTTACTGTATTACCACATGAAATTACAAGGTGGAACAGAGTGTTTTCTGTTTGAGAGAAGAACTCAACCTAAATATGCAGGGTTTGTGTGTTAACATGTTAACATGTGTGAATGAAACAAAACACAACTCCGGGTATATTTGTGATGAGGAAACAACATTATAACATAGATCAGAAAATTGTGTAATATGAGCCCTATGTATTTATTTGTATTCTTACTTTAAACCAGACCTTCCCCCAGTCCTTAAACCCTGATCCACCCAAAATACTTTGTTTGTATCAAAGCCTTTTTAATATCACTCTCTTCTTCTCTGCAGCCGCTGGCGATCTTCCAGAGGTCGATGACCACGATGCAGATCCAGATCCAAGCCCTGCTCCAGTTTGCAGTTCCCCTGTTTCCTACAGCAGAGGTATTGTACTGTGCTTACTGAATATTTCTCCTTTAATAGAGTAGTTTTGTTCTGATTTGAAGCAGATGTCTCATAATGCCTTGGTATTTATACTTTACAGTGACATTGCATTGGGGGTGTGGCGGAATGTTCAGCAGTTTATGGTGTCACTGCACACATTAGTAAACATAGCCAAAAAATCTAAAATCAGATTATCTGAAAACTCAAGAAAAAATACAAAATGGATTTAAACAACATTTTCAGGAGTGTTTAAAGTGTTTGATTTTCAACAAAAAGCTGAGAGCTTGTGACTGTAATGTTATTTGAGAGGGACAGTAAAAATTATCTCACCTGTTTTAGTTCAAGCTAAGTCAGTTCTTTAAGGTCAGACTGTGTTAAAACAAAGCTCAGATTAAAGTCTAACAGAGCTTCCGACAGAGCAGTGCCTCCAGTTAGCTTCACACCTCCAGGGAATGTTGATGACATCAGCTGCAAAGTTTGGCACAGTAGAACTCCCTTGAGCCGGTCCTCCCAGTCCAAAGGAACACATTATTGAGTTTGTTCATGCAGTTTAGCAATTCATTTTCTTTTTTTCTGTTCAAGTTGAAAGAGCTGAACAATGTGCTGAAATATATCTGGTGATACAATGTAAAAAAGAACATTTGTGATGTTATATATTTTTTTAAATGCCTGTTTTTAAATAGTTATTTGTAAAAAAAAAAAAAAAAAGAAAAAAAAGAAAGATAATGAGATTGGCCCAGACCTAATAATAATGTTTTTAACTTACCACAGAGAGACCTGTTGGGAATCCAGAAAGTTCTGAACTCGTCTGAGTCGAGTCTGCACCAGCTCACGGCTCTGCTGGACTGTCGAGGACTCAACAAGGTAACCCCCTCTCTCCTGGGGTTTTATGATTTATAATATGATCTGTAACAGTGCACTAGTTAAACTGGAGATGTTTTACTTAAGCTATGATGAGGGTGGACAGGATTAGGTCATGAGTCAATCATTTGTAGTGCAGGGCATCTTCTCTCTGCTTTTTAGTCCTGGTTTAGTCCTGGTTCAGTCCTGGTGCATTACTGGTTCAGTCCTGGTTCAGTCCTGGTTTAGCCTTGTTTTAAACCACTCCCTTCTCTCCTCAGGACTATGTTGATGCCATGTTTGGAGTGTGTTACGATGGTGTAGAGGGCGTCCTGTATCTCTGCCTCTTCTCTCTGCTCTCTGCGATCGCCTTCACTCTGATGCTGTGTGCGGTGCCCAGGGCCTGGAGACAGATCGCCGGCCGGTCAGTCGACTCAGCTCCTGTCAGCCTAAATTTAACCACCAGGGGGATCAAACTACAGGAGGGAAATACACTTAGACGGGGCAAACCAATACCTGTGTACTAGGGCTGCCAAAAGTATTGAAAATCAGACACTAATTGATAGTAAAACTAGTATCAAAACTAGATACTCATTTGAGCAGATATAGATACTAAAAAGTCCCATTCACAGGACAGATGTGAACCTTTCCTGAATATCTTTAGAATGATCTCTCTCTGTATCTTTCACAAGTATAAGACACATAGACTAGTACACGTCCATGGACCACTATGGAACCTACTGGACGACTGAGGGATTACACAGATATATAGGGCACATGGGAATAGAAAACAAAGTATTTAATGTTGAAAATCATATTCTGCTGTCTAAAGAAATAATATTTTTACTATCACCATGGTATCAGAATTGGTACTGGTCTATTCCTTAGTATCGAAATGGAGTTTGATATTTTAGTATCGCCACAGCACTAACAGATACAAGAGGAGTCCTACTTTTGTAGACAGTCAGGACATCTTCACCATTGTCCTGATACAATTTACTGCCATTATATTTATTTATTCTTCCTATGGCTGGTTTTCAGATTGTAGAATGTGATGATGTCATACTGCTAAATGGGGACAAGAGCCAGTTTTTCCTTTTGATTACACTGCACCATGTCACAAAATATCCAAAAGGTAAAAGCACAAATGTTGAACCTGATCATTTCTATTGGTGACAAGACCCAAGAACTCACTGTATTACAACTAAAATCTGCATTTTTACCATATTAATTTAAGCTGCTCCATCTGCGTTAAATATGATTGGCCTATACAATGTTTTGATGTCATTTGAAACCCAGCAATAATATGGTAGTTTCTTTCTGTAGGTTTCATTAAATGCGTTAAGAATTTTGGAACTTTTTTCATTGTGTTGAAACAGACGAAGCAGAGGGCCGATCGAGGACCATAGACTGGTGGTCAAATACAGTTAATAATTCAAGTGGGTGCTTTTAGCAGAGGATAGACTGAGACCTTAATTTAGACTTAGAACCTCAATGGGACACACTAAAATGTTTAATATTGACCTTATAAAAAGGTTGATTTTTAAAACTTTCCGTAAAATGCATTACTTGACTGTTGGGGCCAATTCTCCAGGAAGCCTGAGGGCCAACAAAAATTGCTCATAGTTTGGACATGCCTGTGGTAAGGGTATTTATCTTAGTGAAAGAAACCACAACTTACTTTTTAAATAGTTGTCCAATAATAAGTGCTTCGGATGTCTTCAAATACATAAATCCAATACATTCCTTTCCAAATGTTATAGCTTCTATCAGGTATATCAAGTAGTTTGAACTCAGGTCTGTCCCAAATTTGCCTTGGTTAAATCCAGTTAAATCATAATCTAGATCTTGTTTCATATAGGTAGTATGTGATTAGCTAAAATAACTAATATGGTGGTAACTTATAGACGCTTTATGTCATTTTTCTGATATGGGTCCACTACTTTTCTGTCTCCATGGAGGTGTTATTGCTTTACCTGTTCCCCAGTCTAGCATTAAACCTCTCTTGCATGTGTTCAAGTACAGGTGTTTTTATTACAAAACAAACCGTAAAAAATGCATTTTTACTGTTTACTGCGGGCTTGCCCCTCCACAGAGTTAAGTCAGACCTTCAATCCAATTCTAGTTTCATATTAACTTGTTCGTGGTAAGCCAAAATATTTTCCATGGTGGAGCTTTATACAAAAATGTTTCACTGATTTTGTGAATTTGATTTTGTTATGTTTGACTGTTTTGTTGCAGGGAGCGAGATTACGGAGACATCGACGAAGAGGATCCATTTAACCCCAGAGCTCGAAGAATGAACTCCCAAAACCCAAACACCAACCTGCAGAGTCTGTGCAGCTACAGCAGCAGCCTGGGCAGCCAGACCAGTATCCACCGGCCCCCTCCTACTGCTACTACTACTGCTCCTATGGCTGAGTACATGTGAGTCCTGGTTCAGTCCTGGTTTAGTCCTGGTTTATCCCTGGTTTAGCCCTGGTTTGGATTTAGTCTAGTCCTGGTTCAGTCCTGATTTAGTCCCGATTCAGTCCTAGTTTAGTCCTGGTTCAGTCCTAGTTTAGTGCTTTTATAGTCCTGGTTTAGTCCTGGGCAGCCAGACCTCTATCCACCAGCCCCCTCCTACTGCTACTACTACTGCTCCTATGGCTGTACATGTGAGTCCTGGGTTAGACCTGATTTAGTCCTGGTTCAGATTTAGTTTACTCCTGGCTCAGTCCTGGTTCAGTCCTGGTTTAGGCCTAGGTTAGTCCTGGTTTATCCCTGGTTTTGTCCTGGTTCAGTCCTGGTTCAATCCTGGTTCAGTCCTGGTTTAGTCCTGGTTCAGTCCTGGTTCAGTCCTGGTTCAGTCCTGGTTCAGTCCTGGTTCAGTCCTGGTTCAGTCCTGGTTCAGTCCTGGTTCAGTCCTGGTTCAGTCCTGGTTCAGTCCTGGTTCAGTCCTGGTTCAGTCCTGGTTCAGTCCTGGTTCAGTCCTGGTTCAGTCCTGGTTCAGTCCTGGTTCAGTCCTGGTTCAGTCCTGGTTCAGTCCTGGTTCAGTCCTGGTTCAGTCCTGGTTCAGTCCTGGTTCAGTCCTGGTTCAGTCCTGGTTCAGTCCTGGTTCAGTCCTGGTTCAGTCCTGGTTCAGTCCTGGTTTAGCCCTGCTTTAGCCCTGATTTAGTCCTGGTTTAGTCCTGGTTTAGACCTGGTTTAGTCCTGGTTTAGTCCTTGTTTAGTCCTGCTTTCGACCTGATTTTGTCCTGTTTTCGACCTGGTTCAGACCTTAGACCTTATATACTCCTGGTTTAGTCCTCGTCTCCCTCACAGCACAGGTGACCCTCTGGCCTTTGTTATAATTTTAAACCTGTTCTAAACCCGACCTGAATAATAATCCGGTCTGACCTTGGTCTGACTCAGCTCCTCCAGAATCCACCACATAAACTGTAAACGTGCTCTCACTGTCCAGGACTGTAGGTCTATAGATGCTTAGTAGTTGATTTAGTTCACCAACATTTTCATTAATCGACAAATTATTTTACTGAGGTTATAATGGTGTGGAAGTGAATTGTAAGCTTGCTTTGCCTTTTTCCCCTTTAAAAATAGTTGAGCGTCTCTGTATGAGTTCTTTTGAGCTTGTGGTCTTGTGAGTGTGGTTTGGATCAGATATGATTTTAGTCTAACACACCACACACATTTTTACTAAGTATCATCATCAGAAGTAACTTAAGCTATTTATCTTAGTCAGCTGAACTTGTTGGATCACTACACTACACTACGAATTCATTATTTTCCAACTGTCAGACTTCTATTGCATTTTAGTGAGTTTAGAGTCAGACTTGTCCCAAATTAGTCCTGCGTGATTCTGTTCATGGATCAGATTTATGATTTTTTATCTGATTATAAAGAATAGTTTTGAGAGCTTTGCAGCTTCACACCTTCCCGCTTCAGTCAACTAATTGATGCATAAGGCTTGACCGAGAATATCTTTAGTCGACCACAGTCCTATAACCAGCCGCTCATTCAATATTACAAAGACATAACTCCACACAGAAAGGTCCCAGCCAATAGTCAGTCTCCTCTGATCTGTTTGCACTGCAACAATTCAATTCAGAATAGCTGTAGTCACTCAGCCTCCATTTTGTAAGACTTGTCTGTCCCTTCTGTCTCTCAGGAACCACACGGCTCTGTTTGGAGGGACCCCACGCTACGAGAATGTTCCTCTGATTGGACGAGGCTCTCCTCCTCCTTCTGTGAGTCCAAACACTCATCTTAGTTTAATCTGTGCTCAGTTTTTATTTATGAAACACACATTTTTGGGTTATACCATTCACACTGAGAGCCCTTAACATGATTACAAATTTGCCTTGTATCAAAACAGCAGCAGTAATAATCCATATACAGGTATATATTGGTTATCTGCATTTCCAATCCCCTTCACAATATTGGAGTCCCAAATCTCCCAAATAACTGGATACTTTTAACATCGGAGGAACTGAGTTTGTTCTCAGTCAGTTTTGGTTTATTCATGTGTTACAGCTTCCAGTTTATGAGCAGCATTTTGAGAACTTTTACCCGTTTTAAAAGATAATATTTACTTTTGAATTGCTAACTGCTATTAAGGCTGCAGGATATATAGTGAAACTAACGATACCACAAGGGAATGTATATAGAGCAACAACACAAGGTTCTCCATTTTACAGAAGTAAAATCCACAATTATTCATGATTTCTTTAATAAATCCTATATTAGACTTGGGTTGATCTTGGTCTTGGTTTTTGTCATGATTACATTTTTATTTTGACCCAGTTTGACCCATTCATCTCCATTTGCTTATTGACACTTTGCAGCTGATGTCATCCAAGTTCCCTGGGGGTATGATGCTAACTGTAGACACTGCTCTGTCTGAATCTCTGTGACTCAAGTTAGACTTTAATCTGAGCTTTATTTTAACACAATCTGAACATAAAGCTAGAACTACAACAAGTGAGCTGATTTGTGCTGTTAAACCCTCTCAAATAACACTACAGTCACAACCTAGCTAGAATTAGCCCACAGTTTTTCAGTTAGTCACTCTCACCTTTTTGTTGAAAATCAAACTCCTAAACAGGACCATGAACGCTCGGATTGATTACAGGCTCCTGAAAAGTTGTTGTGTAAATCCATTTTGTGTTTTTTCTTGAGTTTTCAGACTATCTAAAAACTTTTTTTGGCAGTGTTTGCTAATGTGTGCATTGTGTTAGCATGGTAAATGCTGAACATTCCGCCATAGACGTACACGCAGAACACCCCCAGAGTAATGTCACTGCAAAGTATCAATTGTGTAACAGCTTCTCCACTCTCAGGCTGCTGCTGCTAATCTGTGCCTTTTCTGTTGGTCTGGTCTTGTTTTTGTTTCACTGTTGTTTACATGGACCTTAGGTTTTTCCTCAGCCGTATATGAACAGAGTAAGTGCTTTCACGTTCTACTGTGTCTGCTCCATGTTTCCTCTGGCATGGTCCACACCTCTTTGGTCTGTCTGTGTCGCCCCCTGTTGTCCACACAGCTGTACTGCACTGATCCCTGGGTCCTCACTTCTGTCTTTATCAGCATGACTTCTCCCTGAAATGAAAATATAATTACCTTAAAGCTCCTATATTCTGCAAATTAGATTTTTTTTGAGTTTTTAATTCTGTTCCAATGTGATGAAATGTTCTGCAGTGAGGCTTTAACCCTGTTCTCATGCAGTGTCCTCCTCAAAAACATCCCTGGAGTTGTGTTTTGTTTTTTTCACGTGTTTCAGTAATCCTACAGTTTTAGTCTGTTTCCCTCTGCACAGCTCATAACAGTCTGTTACACCTTGTGACATCATCAGGTGGTGATCCAGAACTGCCCCTCTGTGTTTTTAGGCAAACCACAAAAGGCTGCAATTTTTGAAGTACCATAATTTCCTCCACAAACAACAAAATCTCTTATCTCTTATTCTACATAAAAACTGCTAACCCTGTAATTTGTACAAACATGTTCTGCAGTGTCCCTGTATGTCAGATGCCCTCCCTGTGTCTCCATGGGGTCTTATTGTGCATAAAAACGGCTAACGCTGCAGTTTAGATCTGTACATGTTCTGAAATGTGATTCTTGTATTAGTTTGTCAGTTCAGATTTATTTTTGTCAATTCTTCTGGATGTGTTTAAAATGTGAACTTTGAACAGAATCCTTTTAATAAGACATACACCGCAAATTTTATCACAATCGCAATTCGATATTTTTAGCAAATCGTTTAGCTTGATACAAATGGCTTTACTCCTCAGTGCTCAGGCAGATACAGTCCTTGCGCCCTCTGTTGGTGTTTTATGCACACATTTTAAGGAAATGCGTTATAGTTAGCGTAGTTTAAAAAGACGATTATTGCAGAACATAGGACCTTTAAATACTTTGGGACATGAAAAAGTACACTATACTACTTTTACTACTATATTAAAGGATTGTTGAAGTTGAATTGTTTTACTACTACTGCTTTGTACTTTAACAACTACTACAACTTCTACTATTATTACTACGACTACTACTAATGCACAAATGTATTACTGGAGCTGTATAATTGAAAGACTGCTCAAATCCCTCCCCTCGACTCCTTGTTTGGTTCTCCTCATTTGGGCCTTGATTTAGAACTTCAAAAACTTCTTAAAAACCTTTTTCAGTCCTGATTTAGTCCTTGTCCCGTCCTGGTTTTGTCTTGTGTAGCCCTGGATTAGTCCTTGTTTCATCCTGGTTTAGTCCTTGTTTAGTCCAGGTTTAGTCCCTGTTCAGTTCTGGTCTGGTCCTAGTTTAGTCCTTGCTCAGTCCTTGTTCAGTCCTGGTTTAGTCCTAGTTTATTCCTTGTTCTGTCCTGGTTTAGTCCTAGTTCAGTCCTGGTTTAGTCCTGGTTTAGTTCTGGTTTAGTCCTAGTTTTACCCTGGTTCATTTCAAATTTAGTCCTGGTTTGGTTCTAGTCCAGTCCAAGTTTAGTCCTGAAGTCCTTATTTTGTCCAACTTCCTTATTGTTTTTTCCTAATAATAATGAGTATTTTACATTTCTTTCCTTCAGTATTCTCCAACCATGAGGGCCACGTACCTGTCCATGACCGAGGACCAGAACAGACACATCCGCACATAGAGCGCCCCTTCTGGTCAGAGGAGGGACTACACAATTCAAGCCTCAAACAGAAGTCTGAAGAGCCACTGGAGCAGACCGGACCCAGGACTGAACCCAGGACTCAGACTCCACCGGGTCTAAAGGAGTTATATTAGACACAATATGGGGAGATTTATTTACAAGTTTCATATGGTAATGGGAAGTATAAAGTACAGTAAGATGAAACACTGGAACATTTAAATGCACAGACAAAGATGTTTATATGATATTCAGGTTAAGGAAATTCAAGATTGTGGATAGGTTGGTGATAGAAAGTATGCACAGGAAGGACTGGCTTAGGAAAATGGTTTGGAGTAGTTATATGTTTGTCAAAAGTATCGAAAATCAGATACTATCGATACTAAAAATTATTATCAAATCTAGATACGTACTCATTTTTTGCAGGTATCGATGCTAAAAAAAAGTCACATTCACTGGACAGAAATGAACCTTTCATGAATAGCTTAATAATTATCTTGAGCTTCACCTTCCAGTCAGCACACGCCATACAATAAAAACGTAAAGCATAAAAAATATAACAATTTAGGCCTGTTTATAGCAACAAAAGTTAATACATTACCGTGGCAACCAGCTACGTCATCACCTCTGTCCCTCTGCGGCCTACTATCCAGCAGTAACCTTGCAGATAGATCAGGTTCAGGTTTCCCCGAGTAATTGTGACAAAAGATCTGATTTTTTACAGAAAAGTTTATCTTTATCCCAAGACTACAGGTATGTCCACACTAACGGCATTTAAAACTCGTATAGCCATCAAAGGTTTTTTTCAAGTTTTGGAGTGTAGCATTAGAACTTAAAACAGCAGTTATAATCAATGTATTTGTTTTACTTAATTATGGATTTTTACAGTTTGACCGTAATGACTCACCACATTTATACAGGTGAGGGGAGCGAAGTGTCTTGCCCAAGGACTAGGACATTCAATCAAACCTCCAACTGTCTGGTTACATGGCTGCTCTACCACCTGATATATTTTTTTCATGATGTTTTAATGCCATAAAAGGATCTATAGGTAAAATATGCCTGTTTTTTAATGAGCTAATTCTGCTTTATGTGAATTTCAGTCATTTCAGGGTAAAATGCATCAATGTGGACATGACCTTAATTTTCATATTTCCTCAGAACAATCCTTCTAGTTTAAACATTCCCAAAAAAGTCCAAAAATTTGGACAATATTCCCACTCCTGCTTTTACTGAAGCACAAACCAGCACATTCCTACACTTAATATTTATAACAAAAGATAATATTATAGCTTTTTATTCTTTTAAACTGAGGAAGCATGGTTTAGTCCTGGTTTACACCTGGTTTAGTCTTGGTTTAGACCTGGTTTAGACCTGGTTTAGACCTGGTTTAGTCCTGGTTTACTCCTGGTTTAGTCCTGGTTTAGACCTGATTTAGTCTTGGGTTACACCTGGTTTAGACCTGGTTTAGTCCTGGTTTAGACCCGGTTTAGTCCTGGGTTTAATCTGGAGTGAGTTAGTCTAGAGTTTAGGAAGTTTGATATTTTTACAGATTTTCAGCACATTCCCCACTTCAGAATAAACTGGTTAAATTATTTTTCTTAATGTAATCTGATGAAGCATGTTTTTTAAACCTGGTTTAGATCTGGTTTAGTCCTGGGTTTTACCTGGTTTATACCTGGTTTAATCCCATGTTGCTTCAAGACTGAGTCCAGTACTTTGGAGTAGAAAGTTTAAGATTTTTTAATATTTCCAGCACTATCCACACTTCAATAAAAGATTAAATACATTTTCATTCATTTAAAGTGAGAAAGCTTTCTGTTCCTTCACTGTTTTTGAGACTGCCTTCTGTAAATACCTGTATCTACCATAACACCTTTATTTTGTTAAAATAATGTGCCATTTTTATATATATTTTTTTTCTAATTTTCGTGAATCACAATTTTCTGTTTCTATTTTTATAAAAGGGCCACTAACCAGGAGAGGATTTCTTCTTGAACTAATACAAAGTGAATGACCACTGTTAAGTTGACGAGTGTTGTAGAGCAGTCAACAGTAAGGACTAATTTATTTGGTAATATTTAATAGATTTCATATTTTTAAATGTTTTGATGCATGCACTGTGCGGCCGCTGGGGTGGTCCGGCCTGTAGGATGATGTGAGATCAATAAATTCTGTTTTGATTAAAAAACGTTTCATCGAGTTTCATTTTTCAATTAATACTTTGTAGATGATATTATCCACCTTCCCTGGGGGTGTGAAGCTAACTAGAGGCTCTGCTCTGTCTGAAGCTCTGTTACCCAAGTTAGACTTTCATCTGAGCTTTATTTTAACACAGTCTGACCGTAAAGAACTGACTGAGCTGGAACTACAACAGGTGAGATGATTTGTGCTGTTAAACAAGTCCCTCTCAAATAACAGTACAGTCATAAGCTAGATAGCATTAGCCAACAGTTTTTCAGTTAGTCACTCTCACCTTTTTGTTGAAACAGGACCATGAACGCTCTTATTGAACACAGGCTCCTGAAAATGTGTTGTTTAAATCCATTTTGTGTTTTTTTTTCTTGAATTTCAGACTATTTAAAACTTTTTTTGCCAGTGTTTGCTAACGTGTGCATTGAGTCACCATGGTAACTGCTGAACATTATGCCACAGACATACATGTAGAACTCCCCGTCGCTATGTCACCGCACTGTATCAGTTAGTGGTGGCATGAATTCCAAATGTATGAACTGTTTTCAAATAATAGTTGAAATGGGAGAAATGCTTTGGGCCGTAAGGGCGCACTCAACATATACCAAACATAACCAGGAGGTGGAGGCAAAGATCCACATTTTCGTTCCATGGCTTAGTATTATATTATTAAAATTCCATTAGGAAGATGGATTTAACTGACCATTCTGTAGTATATGAAAGGGCTTCAAAAGTAGTATTCTTTAGGCTCCTTTTTGTTTCATAGATATATAGATTTATTTTCTATTTTATTTAAAGGGCCCATATTATGCTATTTTCTGATCTATGTTATAGTGTTGTTTCCTTATCAAAAACATACCTGGAGTTGTGTTTTGTTTTTCATTCACACATGTTTAACACATAAACGCTGCATATTTAGGCTGAGTTCTTCTCTCAAACAGAAAACACTCTGTTCCACCGTGTGATGTTGTCGTAATACAGGAAGTGCTCCACTGTGTTTTTAAACTCCATACAACTTACCTAGAATTCACCCCTGGAATTGACAGTTTCTACTAAACAGAAGGTAAAAGGTAGTTGTTAACATGAAAAGTACTTTTCATGACATCACAAGGTGGAACAGATCATTTTGAGCTTTGGAAATGCAGACAGACTAATAATAAAAGGTTACTCAAACGTGTGAATGAAACACAACACAACACAACTCCAGGTATGGTTTTTGATGAGGTGACAACATTATAATATGCCATAAAACTCCCAACTTTGTGTAATATAGGACCTTTTAAAACATTTTGTTGTCTACCTTGAAAGACCGAGTGACTTCAGAGACAGTAGGAAACAAACCCTTGGGTTGCGTTCACATGACGTCACAACATAAAAGGACATAGTCTATGGTGGAATTTGCTATTTATTGTTAATCTAATCTGTTAATCTGTTAATTTATTGTTATTAATCTGCAATCTGACAATTGTCAGATTGCAGATTTGTTGATCCGGTTTGTGGTTGATATGTCTGTAATTACTGGGCCTATTCTCTATCTCCCTATCAATCCACGATAAGGAACATTTGTGAATTTGTGAGGAATTTCTTTCAAAAAATCTTCCATAGGAAATTAAGACAGTATCAAATTCTAGAACGTGAACGCCCCCAATTAAAAAATATTTTATAATATTTACATTTTTACCAACGTTGACAACACATATTTTAAACCTTCATAGTTTACAGATTTTGTCCGCCCACCTGGGAATCGAACCCGCGTCTCTCCGGTCTCTCTGGCCCCGCAGGTATCCACAGGTTGTAGGCGGGTCACATGCCTCTATCCCCGCGCTCCCATTGGCTCTTTGACCATCTCCAGGGACGACACATGGTCACGTCTGTATCCAACAAACTGTAGCTCCAGCTCGGTGAGACAGACAGCGGCCACACAGCTCCGGTCTACCCGCAGGAGCCACGTCAAACCCGGGGACCAGTGCTCCATTCCGCCCGGGGGGAGAGACACGGAGCCCGGGGAACATGAGCCGAGCAGGTGGGCTTCGGCCGGAGGAGCGCTGGTTCTTCTGCCTTGTCCTCCTCTTCATAGCGACTTATCACACGGATAAATCATCTCATTTTCTCTCATTTTAATTTTTTATTTAAGATGTAAGAGAAAATGTAGACTTTGTGAGCGAATTTTAAAAAAGCGAGTAAAATGTGTCATCCAAAGAGCGGCCGTTCCCTGTAGCCGTTAAGCTAGTTGTTTGAATATTTCTGCTCATTATTTTTGTGGATTAAATTATTGTTTTTTTTGTGAAGACTTGGGACAAATTCAGCTGTGGAAATGATTCACTAGCTCCTCATATTCACTAAAACCAGAAGTTGGCCATGAAAGACACGGGGGAGTCCAAGGACCAGCAGTTAACGGTGAGTTTTAATCTTATATTTTTGTCCAGAGAATTATAAAGATTAAGTTTGAACCTGACAACCTAAAAATACAGCAGTGTTTCCCATTAACAGAATAGACTATGCTGGTGGCCTATAGTCTAAAATCCTCCCCCCGAGTCTAAAAAGAACATGAACTAAATATTACATTACATAGAAAATAACTACACTGTTGTAAAAGACTGCAGGCAGTAAGTGACATTCAAACAAACTGTATGAAAGAAAGTGATTAATATAAAAAGTGTTTATGCCACCATAAACTGAACAAAATGTATGGGAAACACTGTATAAAGCCTTGTAAAATGAACAAAATGGCCTGAAATATAACACTAAAACCAGTTAAATGATTAAACTTAATTATCCTACAAAAATATGATCTGCAGTAAGTGAAAAAGTTCTAAAAGTAGTATTTATAATTTTGTGTTTTATTAATATGATGTTAAATGTTTTTTTTTATGTAGTAGTTAGTCTATGATCAGTCAAGAAATTATTTTTATTCCTATAGCCCAAGACAGGTCTGAATACATTGTAGTGGGCGACAGCTGGTAGAGTGTTCGGCCACTGATCCAAAGGTTCGAATCCCGCTCTCGACATAAACATCATTGGTAGAGCAGTCAGATCTACTGACCCACAGGTTTCTCATTTTCTTATTTTATTTCTTATTTTATTTATCTGTAAAGGGACAGCACATATTAATGAACATTTAAAAATGTAAATATGTAAAGATTAGAGCCAACGTGGCTAATTTCCATCTTCAGTCCCTCGGCAGATTGACGTAAAACAGTCTACAGGACAGGGAAAAGAGTATCAACAATGGTACAAAAGCAAATGTAACACACCAACACACAGTTTGGCGGTGCAATTCCGGCTCCCATAGATGAATGTCCCCCCAGTGTCTGTGTACACTGTTGTATGAATGTGTGTGTGAATTGGTGAGTGGTTCCGTGAAGGTGGAAAAGCACTATGTCAAAATGTGACCATTTACCAGTAATTATCATTTAATAACAATGTTCTACAGAACTAAATGTCAAAAACACTTCTAAAAAGAAAATATATGTGGTAAACCTTGGTATTAAGTATTATGGAATATTTTATTAATTAATATATATAATATAAAGTGAACTAAATAAGCTTGGCAGTTTATCGACAAAAAGTAGACAGACTTATCTGATATGGTTAGGCCTGCCACGATAATTACTATATCCACTCAATACATGATGGATGGAACAATCATTTTTGGAGGTCAATATTTATCGTGGGACTTTTTGTTTGTACTGGTGGGAAATTTGTGGTTATTTTTCTGCAATATGATAAGATTTGAGCTGTGGAAGGTTGAATTATGAGCTTTTATGACTCTCTATAGATACAGACTACTTAAAAGTTGCGTTCTGTTATTTATTGCAGCTCATGTTTTGTTTTTTTTTAACAATATTGTACATTTAAAATACTTTTTTGAGATAATTCTGCTTTATGGTTTGGATTCAATATTATCGTTTATCATTTAAATTTACTTCATCAATATATCGCACTTCAACATTTGTTGTCGTTCCAGGCCTAGATATAGCCTTGACTAAGATCAAGTCATTTTAGTAGGTCAGGGGAAAAAATGCAAATCTTACAAAAATGACTTGTGATCAAAAACAGTCAATTCACAGTTAATTGCGATTAATCACATAGTTTTAATTACATTGCACCATATTGGTCAGTTTACACTCATTGCTAATTTAAAACATTGACTGAGACTTAGGGTTGTCAAACGTATCGAAAATCAAATATCTTGAGCTGTGTCTTTCACAAGTATAAGACACATAGACTAGTACACGCCCATGGACGACTATGGAACCTATTGGACACTGAGGGATTACACAGATATAAGGCCACATGGGGATAGAAAACAAAGTACTGCCATTTAATGTGGAAAATCACATTCTATTGTCTAAAGAAAGAATGTGGTAATATACAAGAAAGCACTACATTTACTGTTAAAAATTACATTCTATTGTCTAAAAAAAAGAGTGTTTTTATTATCATCATGGTATCAGAATCAGTATTGAGTATTGTGACAACACTAATGAGAGTTTCTTAATAAGTGTGTGATTTGTCCATTCAGCTGGACATAAACCTATAAATGCATAAAAGTAGCATCCCACAGTATAAGACCATAGACACTATACATCAGCAGCAGCAGCAGTTTTTCCAGTGTTTCCATGTGGTCACTTTGGTCCAGGTCACATCTGAATTATTGAGGGACGTTTGAAGCGGCACCACTCTCTCTCCCCTCTCTCTCCTCTCTCTCCTCTCTCTCTCCTCTTTCTCTCTCTCTCTCGGTCTATGTCTCCCCCTCTTTTTCTCTTTCTCCTTCCACTCTCTCTCTCTCTCTCTCTCTCTCTCGGTCTATGTCTCTCCCTCTTGCCCTCTCGCTATGTCTCCCCCTCTCTGTCACTCTCTCTCTCTCCCCCCTCTGTCTCTCTCTCTATGTCTTCTCCTCTCTTTCTCTCTCTGTCTCTCTCTTTCTGTCTTTCTCTCTGTCTGTATCTTCCCTCTCTCTCTCTCTTTGTCTCCCCCTCTCTGTCTCTCTTTCTCTCTGTCTGTCTTTCCCCTCTCTCTGTCTCTCTCTCTGTTTCTCTTAGACAGTAAGCTGCAGTGCTGACTCAGTCTTACATGATATAATGATGTAATCAGTGTAAAAAAAACTGGTAATAACATTTGTGTTAATAACATGGTATGAATCCAAATGACCAGGATGAAAGAACATGTAACTGTACGTTTTAGACTTGTACACCGGCATCAGTCTATCAGATAAAATCCGATGGGCGATTTATCAGGACAATATATGCACCATTTCTGTTTACAAGCCCTGTCTTGTGCACAAAGAGGATCGAGGATAAGAGGAAAAAGTGAATGAAGTCTGCTCCAAAATCACGGTGAATCCACGCTCACCTTCAGACAGGACTGTGACAGACAAAAGTGTTGAAGCCTCGTCTCCTGTCGTCCTTCTGTTCCACACTGTTGTTTAATCCATAAACTCACTGAGGAGTCTCACAGCAGGACTCATATCTGCCTCACTGTTTAAGAGATATTTCATACAGCTGGACTTAATTTCGCCGCTAAAGCGTTAGCACTACTGCACAACATGTAAACAATGATGACGTCACTGGACCGTGGATTGGTTTGATTTTGCAGGTGTGAGTGCGGGCCATAGAGCCCTACGCTTGAGTGCGGCATGGTTCAAAAGTCCTAGTGTGAGTAAGTTTGTATAAGTCTGTATAAGTCTAAACTGTGTAAGTCTGTAAAAGTCTATGGTTTAAACACTTTAGTACAGTTTCAGCTTGAACTCATAATTGTTACAGGTCTACAGTGAGACAGGGCTGTGAAGGGTTAAAATCATCGTTATAGAAATATTCTTATTAATCACACAATTATTATGCCCTATCGGGCATATCGGCCATCGGCAGCTCTAGAGTAGAATCATCGGCCATGAAAAAGCCCTCATGTGTGGACAGCATTAAACTACAGTGTGTGTTTGCAGGTGGCGCTGAGGATCCGTCCTCTGAGCGACGCGGAGCTGGAGGAGTCTGCGACCATCGTGGCTCACAGAGTCGACCAACAGGTCAGACACTACAGATGTTTAAATGTGTCTAAGGCTCTTTATATACACATGTTTACATCTGTATAACACATCTGAGTTTACAGAGGAGAGGGGGCAGATAACACCTTTCTTCATGGTCTGGATTCATTTGATGATTTTTGAAGGTGCAATATGTAACTTTTCTGTTCCATCACCTTCTTGTCTCCATGGAGATGTTACTCTTTTGCCTGGAATGTTCCATAGTATGGGAATTTATTAAAGATGGGGGTATTATGCTAAATCATTTTTTTTAGCTTTCTACCATGTTATAACTCTCTTCCTCATCAAAAACATGCCTGAAGAGGTTTTAGATGTCATCTGTGCATGTTTGAGTAATTTAGCGATCTCTCCTGGGCCCTGTTCGAACCCTCCTTACAGTTAGCTGTAAGATTTTGTATAAGGCTTCGCCCACAAGCCTACATCACCCATGCTCCCACATGACAATTCTCCATAAATATACGAAAACATGATACAAAACTGTACACAGCAACTTCACAAACCTGATGTGATGTGCAGAAGTTTCATTAGTGGGATGCAGCTGATTGTGTTGTGATAGGGCTCTGAAGGGGGAGGGACTTAGCATGGAGAGCAAAGGAAGGGGGGACTCAGAGCGTCAAAAACAAAAGTGAAACTTATAAAACATGTTAATACGTTGTTTTAGGTGAATATAGCATTTAGTTAATACCTCATAGAAGTAAAATATCAAGCAGGTGATGCCACCAGACAATGTTACAGCTCAGATCTGTGGAGACCGCACTCTCATGTGTTTCAAGATTTTTTCTTTTCAAAAAACAGAGGTTAAATATGGTCTCTTGGTTTCATTTGTAGAATTAGTAGAACGGCTCAGGTTCTTGTGCAATGCTGAATGTGCTTTGTGACAGCCAGAGATTCGTCCTGTCTATCTCTATTCTATCATCCATCCACCTTTCATAACCTCTATCTATCTGTCGATCTATTAAGATTGTCAAAAGTATCAAAAATCAGATACTAATCGATACTAAAGATAGTATTGAAACTAGATACTCATTTGAGCAGGTATTGATACTAAAAAAGTCCCAGGCAGAACCTAACCTTTCCTGAATATCTTTAGAATGATCTCTCTCTGTATCTTTCACAGGTATAAGACACATAGACTAGTACACGTCCATGGACCACTATGGAACCTACTGGACACTGAGGGATTACACAGATATAAGGCCACATGGGAATAGAAAACAAAGTACTGCCATTTAATGTGGAAAATCACATTATATTGTCTAAAGAAAGAG
>KN473171.1:79084-110291 GCA_000787095.1 Periophthalmodon schlosseri
TTATCTCCCTCTCTCCCTCCCTCACAATTTCTCTCCCTTCGTTCATCTTTCTTTCTCATCTCTCCCCTTCTGCTCTTTCTCTCTCTCCCTCCCTCTCCCTTTCTCCTTCTACCCCTCCACTCTTTCTTCATTCCCCTCTTTTTTTTTCTCCAGTCTCCCTCCTTCTGTCCTCTCTCTCTGCTTCCACCCCTCAAACTTTTTCTTCTGTTTAAATTCAGTTATTTCATTGATCCAGTTCTGTCTTCACCTCTGATCGATCTCACCTGCTGCTTTGTGTGAACTCAAATAAAGATTTAAAGATTAAAAAACCCTAACCCAATCAATGGCACAAAAATGAAAAAAAGGTTTTATAGAGCAAATAATGCAGAGAAGGATTTAAAAAAGACAACTTTATATTACCTGTGCCTTGTGCCTGGGGACATAGAACCTAAGCTGATGGGGCCACCTTCTGGACACTGCTGATAGTACAGTTTGAACAGAGCAGCTTTGTGGTGTGGATTTAATTTCGCAAAGACCACTTCATTTGAAAATAGTATAAGTTAGAAACATGTTTTTAATGTTTGAGAGGAGGGTAGATCTGGGTTAGACTTTGTGTCAGTTCTGGTTCAATTGTGCTTTAGTCCTGGTTTAGTCCTGATTTAGTCCTTTAGTCCTTGTTAATCCCATATTTTGGTCTAGTTTGGTCCTGGGTTTGGCGCTTTTTTTGCATAAATATGTGGGGGAGAAATTAAAATGTTCTGTTAAATATTTACTACTGTCAGACATGGACAAAATACTTCATTGAGAGATTCATTGAATTATTTATTTATGTTTTAAAAGTCAGATTTAGTTCACTGTGCACATCTTAAACTAATCCAGGAGCATTAATATTTGAGAGAAGACTGAAATCTGAATTTCAGACTAATCCAAGAATTCCATCCATTTCAGAACATGTTTGTAGAGTCTAAACTACAGGGTTAGCAGCTTTTACACAGAATAAGACGCCAAGGAGACACAGGGAGGGCATCTGACACACAGGGACAGAATATTGACATTTAATTTGATGTTTTTGTTTGTTTCAGACTCAGAACAGGGGCCAGCGTCTAAAGGAGGGCGCTCACATAAACCGCTCTCTGCTCGCCCTGGGAAACTGCATCAACGCTCTGAGCGACAAGAATGGACACAAGTACGTCAACTACAGAGACAGCAAGCTAACAAGGCTACTGAAGGTATGTACTAGTACTACACATGTATACAAGTATGTCAACTACAGGTACAGCAAGGTAACGACGCTACTGAAGGCACTACTACTACTACTACTTACTATTATTATTATTACTACTATAACTACACAGGTATACAAGTACGTCAGTTACAGAGACAGTAAGCTAACGAGACTACTAAAAGTGTGTACTAGTACTACTGCTACTACTACACATGTGTACAAGTACATCAACTACAGAGACAGCAAGCAAACATGACTGCTAAAGATTATATAGTACTACTACTACTACTCTATTTAACTCGTCCCTGTCTCCCCCAGAATCTTTGTCACATCACTAGTATTCACATGTACTACTTTTCAGACACGTCCATAGCTTTAGGACTGCTTTTTTCAAACGGTGATGGCGCTCTCATCCCAAAACGTAACATGAGATTGTGATAAATCAAATATGTTTCACGAGTCCCATTTTGTCACTAAGTTCTGCTTTTACATTATACACACTATGGAGGAAAAAAATGTAAAAGGGCTAGTACTGCACTTATTACTCCATATCAATGTCCCAGAACTAAAAGGGAAAGACGCACAAGTTCAAATGTTCAGACTAATGCAATGGTACTGGTCAAATGTAGAGGACCAGCAACAGAAGTAAAAATCTTATAGGATATTTGAATTATTTTTATTTTCTGAACAGGACTCTTTAGGAGGAAACAGCAGAACAGTGATGATCGCTCACATCTCTCCAGCCTCCTCTGCTTTTGAAGAGTCCAGGAACACACTGACCTACGCTGACCGAGCTAAAAGTATACGGACACGGGTGAGTTTACAAGAGTATATGGACATGGGTGAGAGAGGAGGGGTAAAGGAGAGAGGGTAGGGAGACACAAGGGGGAGAGAGAGTAGAGGGGTCCAGGAAAACACTGACCTACGCCGACCATGTCGAAAGTATACAGACACAGGTGAGTTTAATGAGAGAGGGGAGAGAGAGGAGAGGGGGAGGCAAGAGTAGACGGACAGGGGTGAATCCACAGAGAAGAGGGGAGAGGAGGAGAGAGAGAGGAAAAAGAGAGAGAATAGAGAGGGGAGAGTATACCGACGAGGGTGAGTCTACAAAGAAGAATGGAGATGAGGAGAGAGAGAAGGGAGAGAGGGAGGTGGCAGAGGGGGGAGAGACAAGAGTATACAGACAGTGATAAGTCTACAGAGAGAGGGGGAGAAAGAGACAGAGGAGGGAGACGGACAAGAGTATACAGACATGGGCGAATTTAATAAGAGAGAGGGGGAAGAGAGGAAAGCGGGGTCTGCGCTAAAAGTTTACAAGAGTCTGTGTGTAAGTGTAACAAATTATTAAAATTTGTGGGGAGGGGACAAACTACATTACAATAACATAACATACAAGTTTATATAGCCAACTGTGAAACATTACAGGACTCAAACCTCCTCCTCAGAGCTCGGCCCACTCCTGAATGTAAACACTGTCTCTGTCTGTGCTCCAGGTGAAGAAGAACCTCCTGAACGTCACGTACCACATCGCTCAGTACACGAGTATCATCACAGAGCTGAGAGGAGAGATCCAGAGACTACAGAAGAAAATCAGTGAGCAGGACCGCAGACAGAGCTCAGAGAGGGCTGATATTAGACATGTACAAGGTAATAAAACATATATATATACATAAACAGATAAAACACACATACAGGAGATATATATGAGACATGTAGTAAAGCTAGAGGAGAGATCCAGAGACTCCAGAGGACATGTACAAGGTGAGGCCCCACAGATGTGTTGGGACAGTTTGAGGAGAGGAACAGCTCCCAGAACAGAAGTGTCCCTCCTCTGTGTCGTGCAGCATCACAGCAGCCTCCAGGTTTTTCGGTTGATGGTGAGGCAGGACATTCACTCCAGTATTTCCTCTGGAAGTCTTCTGCCACATTTGGTGTAAAATATTTGTTGCATTTCAGAGGTCTTTAGCTAGCTCCATCAGAGCGGAGGTGGAGTTTCTCTCTCTCTCTCTCGCTCTCTCTCTCCTGTAGCAGTAAATCTCTCTCTCTCCTTTTACAGCTGAGGTGCAGGCACTCTCCTCTCACCAGTCCAGGGCGGAGGTGGAGCGTTTTCGGGAGCAGATCCTTCAGACATTCAGGGAGCAGATGGAGATCCGGAGGAGCCTGATGGAGCTGGAGAACTCCAACATGGATCTGCAGGTGGAGACGTCCAGACACCTGCTCACCATTGCAGAGTACGACACAGATCATACCTATGCAAAAACACTATAAACTATATTGATACTTTGCAGTGACTTCAAACTGGGCTGGGGTGTTCTGCATGTGTGTCTGTGGCGAAACGTTCCGCAGTTACCATGGTGACACAATGCACAGATTAGCAAACACTGTCAAAAAAGTTTTAAGATCATTTGAAAACTCAAGAAAAAGTACAAAATGTATTTAAACAAGATTTCAGGAGCCTGTGATCAATTTGAGCGTTCATGGTCGTGTTTGGGAGTTTGATTTGCAACAAAAAGGTGAGAGTGACTAACTGAAAAACTGTTGGCTAATGCTAGCTAGCTTGTGACAGTAATTTTATGTATGTACTTAACTCTGCTGAAGGTGAGACAGCCAATACACAATATATACTTTGCAGCTGATGTCATCCACATTCCCTGGGGGTGTGATGCTAACTCAAGGCACTGCTTTGTCTGAAGATCTGTTATTCAAGTTAGACTTTAATCTGAATTTTGTTTTAACACAATCTGACCAAAGAGCTGACTTAGCTGAAACTACAACATGAGCTGATTTGTGCTGTTAAACAAGTCCCTCTCAAATAACATTACAGTCACAAGGTAGCTAGCATTAGCCAGCAGTTACAGTCACTCACACCTTTTTGTTGAAAATTAAACTCCTAAACACGACCATGAACATTCGTATTGATCACAGCCTCCTGAAAATGTGTTGTTTAAATCAATTTTGTAGGTTTTTTTCTTGAGTTTTTAGAGTTTTTGGCTGTGTTTGCTAATGTGTGCATTATGTCACCATAGTAACTGTTGAACATTCCACCATAGACATACATGCAGCACCCCCATCGTAATGTCACTGCAAAGTATCAATAGGTATATAACGACCCATAATGATGTTAGCAAAGGCAGAGCAGTTTCACTCTAAATCTCTTGACTTTGGGGCTGGACTTAGTTAACTCCAACTAGGATTAATTGTAGGGCCTCAAAGCAGTACCATCAAACTGAAAATGCTCATTGCAAAAATAGTGTCTAGATGACCGCCGTTGAAACCGTCTCTATACTGAACCACATCTGGATGAATGAGGGATTACACTCGTTTTCAACAACTATGGGGAAAAATATGATGCTTTTTTACGTCGTTGTATGTAATAAATGTGTTTTGTTTTGTAGCTGGGAGCAGGAGCGTAGCCGTCGCCGGAGGAAGTGGAAGTCTGAGCTGCAGAGAGAGAGTGAGACTAAAGAGGAGAGTGAGACCAGAGAGGAAAGTGAGACCAAAGAGGAGAGTGAGAGCAAAGAGGAGAGTGAGAAGGACTCAGACAGCTCAGAGTCTGCTCCGGAAACATCTGAGACCCACGAGGTGTCCACAGCCAGAGAGAACCTGCTACTGCTGATGTCAGAGCAGAAGAGGATCCACAAACAGAAGGTTAGTCCTGAGGGTAGTGAATAGACTGTATATATAAATGGACATAGCTAATGCACTAGCAGCCTTATTCCAGATAGGAAATGAGCATGGACGTAAAGTGGTTCCTTTGAGCTCTGGTTGCCCCTAAATCAAGATATGAACATTAATAACAGGCAAATCCAGTGCCTGCTTTCCCCAAGGTCACTGCTGTTAGTGCTAGCAGCAGGTTTGATTGACAGCATTGCTCCTGATTGGCTCTTTGGTTTTGTGCTCAGATTGGTCCAATATTGAAAATGTTGCCTATATTTGACACAGATATATATACCAATTTTGTGCTCAGATTGGTCCAATATTGAAAATGTTGCCTATATTTGACACAGATATATATATATATATAGATAGATAGATAGATAAATACATTTAGTTTTAGTTTTGTTTGATATTTAAATCTTAATCAGTAATCAGCAAAAATTGGTTACTGGCTTCAGGAACAAGACGGATGTCGGATATTTCTGTCAGTTCAGAAAATCCATATCAGACCCTCCTACACTGAAGTATGGGTCAGATAGATGGGTATATAGCGGGTTTTCCTTCTCCTCTTACCCCTCTCTGCCCCTCTCTTTCCCCTCTTTCTGGACCTGTCTCCCCTTCTCTGTGGTCCCTCTCTCTGGGCCCTCTCTCACCCCTCTCTCTGGCCCTCTTTCACCCTCTCTCTTCCTTCTCTCTCCTCTCTCTCTCACCTCTCTCACTCACTCCCTCTCTCTCTTCTCTCTCCCCTCCCTCTCTCACCCTCTCTCTCCTCTCTCTCCCAGACTGTGTTGGAGCGTCGTCTGGCCCATCTCCGTGAGCAGGCCCAGCGCATGGAGGAGCTTCTGCCCCAGAGGGTGAGCTGTGAGGGGCAGAGGCAGGTGCTGGGGCTTCTGTGTAAGGTCCATGAGCTGGAGCTGGAGAAGGCCGAGATGCAGTCGTCCACTTTGCTCAAAGACAATCTGCTGCGCAGGAAGGAGCGTGTGGTGCAGAGGTTTGAGAGACATCGACAGCTCTGCGACAAGATCATACAGAGACAGAGGCAGTTCATACATGGTGAGGAGTTTAAAGGGGACAGAGTTTAAACTTAAAGAGGCTATACCTCGTTTTTACTGTCTTCAAAAACATGAAAAACTATTCTCCTAGAATATACAAAAGAAAATGCAAAATAATACTCTACAACTTCACAAACCTGATGCAATATGCAGTAGTTTCATTAGCGGGATGGAGGCTGATTGTGTTGTGATGATTTTCTGAAGGGGGAGTGATTTAGCACGGGGAGTAAAGGGAGGGGAGACTCAGAGCATCAACAATAAAAGGTAACATGGTGTTCTAAATATGTTATGTGTTAGCAGTTAATAGCTCATAGAAGTAAAATACCCCTTCTTTTAGGGTTTGCAGTAGTCCAAAGTTATTCCTCACTTACCTTATGCATTCTGAGCATCCTAATTATTCACCACAGTGAGTTTATAAGCTCTTTTCACAATTTTCAGAAACCAGAGCAGAGTTTTGTCATCATAGTAAAGGTAGCAGTGCACCAGCCGTACTTCATGTTTCGTGAACGATTTCAAAAAAGCTTAATAATGAGATGCAGACAGCAAACTGTGGTCTCAGGGACAGCCTCTTTAAGACTACCAATGTCTGTCCTGGTTTATGGTTAATATCTCTGTAATCACTGGGCCTATCCACATGAAACAAAAACTGGCACAAAGTTCAACATCTTCTCTGTCAGTGTAAATTATTTTCACCTTCCCCCTCACTGTTACGTGGATGTATTTAACAGTAGATATTCTGATACAGTTTTGTTATGTTTGATTATGATTTTACAGAGCACAGTCTGCTGGTGCCCCCTCAGCTGCAGGAGCTCTATGACGTTTACCTGAAGGAGGCAGATGAGAGGAGACTGGAGAGAGCTCTGGCTCTGGACACGGCTACAGCCAGATACGCCATCAAGGTCTGAATGTACTCACTGACTGGGTTTAGAACAGGTTTAGCCCCATTTCAGATCTGGTTTAGTCCTGGTCTAGTCATAGTTTACCCCTGGTTTTGGCCTAGTTTATTCCTGGTCCAGTATTGTTTTAGTGTTGGTCCTAGTTTAGTTCTAGTTTAGCCCTGATTTGGCCTTGGTTCAGTCCTTGTTCAGTCCTTATTTAGACCTGTTTGGTTCTGATTCACTCCTGGTTTAGTCCTGCTTTAATCCTGGTTCAGATCTGGTTCAGTTCTGGTTCAGTCCTGGTTCAGACCCTGTTTTAGTGCTGGTTTAGACCTGGTTCAGTCCTAGTTTAGTCCTGGTTTATTTCTTGTTCAGACCTGTTTTATTCCTGGTTTAGACTCCCTGTCTCTTCTATAGGAGGGCTCTCTTCCGAAGATCTCTCTCCCGGTGCACAGTCGGGATCAGACCCTGGACTTGGACTCGGATCAGGAGAGTCTGAGGAACGTGAGGCTGGAGCGTAAAACCAGGAGACACACGCTGCCCCCGATCCTGCCCGAGTCCGAGCTGTAAGGACATGCTTTACATATAGATCTTTAACAATAAGAAGAATGTATTTTAATAATTATGTTTTATGTGTTTTATTCAGGGACAGTAACAGAGTGTTCAAAAACAGCCCCCACGCTCAAAGGATCAAGAACTCCTCCGTCGTGACTCCTCCTCCCATCCACATTAACGGCAAGAACAGAGAGGTGAGGCCTGGTTTAGTCCTGGTTTAGACCTGGGTTAGACCTGGTTTACATCTGGCTGAGATCTGGTTTAGTTTGGTCCTAGTTTAGTCCTGGCTTAGACCTGATTTAGACCTGGTTTAGACCTGGGTTAAACCTGGTTTAGATGTGGTTTAGTTTAGCTTTACTTTGCTGTGAGATAATTAATTCCTTTCTAATGTCTCTCTCTGTTTCAGCTGCAGCCATTGGTGCCAGATTCGTTCCTGAACTACAGTCTCCTCTCTCACAGCGTCAGTTCTCACCTGGACTCCTCCCCCGAGAGCAGCGAGGCGGGGGCAGAGCTAACACACTCAGGTGAGGCGGGGGCAGAGTTAACACACTCAGGTGACTTGGTGGTGCTTTTGGTGGTTAGTGCTTTTGCCTCACAGCAACAAAGTCCTGGGTTTGACTCCCATGTCGCCCAGAGTTTGCATGTTCATTGTCTGTCTGTTTTTTCCACTCGCTCCATAAACGTGTAGATCTGGCCCATAGCAGCAGTGGCTCAGGACTAACCTCCTTTTGTATTACCGAACTTTTATGTATGTTTTCAGGTTCTGACTTTTTACTTAACTTATCTGATCTTATTTTTCTTCACTTTTGAACCCATGTATAATCTCTCTCTCTCTCCCCCTCTCAGAGCGAGAGCAGATCCTGAAGGGCGTTCAGAACATCGTGGTTAAAGCCGCGCGGCGCCGCTCTCGAGCTCTAGAGGGCGACGTGCTGCGGTTCCCTCCCCCCTCCTCCCCCCTGGACCCACACAAACAGAGGAGCAGCCTGTCTCTGAGCGCTGTCCCCCCTACTGGAGTCCCTCTGAGGCGCAGACAGCCCAGCCCCGAGCTCACTCACGCCACTTCCGATGATAACCTCTCCAGCAGCACCGGAGAAGGACCCCAGAACGGACCCAAGACCAGGACCAGACCAGGACCCGGCAAGAACCAGACCCCCCGAGACACCAGGGACAGCGAGGGGGAGGGGCGCAGGAGGAAGAGGAGGAGCCGGTCCTTCGAGGTCACCGGACAGGCAGTGAGTAACAGCC
Source organism: Periophthalmodon schlosseri (assembly GCA_000787095.1). Lineage (NCBI taxonomy): Eukaryota > Metazoa > Chordata > Actinopteri > Gobiiformes > Gobiidae > Periophthalmodon > Periophthalmodon schlosseri. Next base: position 87,676 of record KN473171.1, read on the forward strand.
CTATCCCGCAATCAATGTGGTGCTATATCCGACTCTATGTAGCTGACCCAAACTGCACTCACAAGACTACACCTGCAGGGGGAGTTCATGCTAAAACTATTATTTATGCAGGAGCATTCACATCTGAGAGAAGACTGAAATCCGAACTTTAAACTAACCCAAGCATCTCATGCATTTCAGAACAAGTTTGTAGAGGTCTAAACTACAGGGTTAGCAGCTTTTACTCAAAATAAGACCCCATGGAGACTTTACTTCTTAAAGGCCCTGTATCTGATTTTTTTCCCCATGTATTTGAGCGAAATGTATTTTGAAATGTGATATATTGTATAAGCAGCTCTTGAGGTGAAAATAAGTCTGCTGTGTACTGTGTGTTTGGACCACTGCAAACTGTTTAAAATGAACTTGTTCTGATTTTCATGTTTTTAAGACGGCAAAAATCTGGTACAGCACTTTTAAAGATGAGATTCCATTGTGTGATTAATCTTAATCTTGCATGTCAGGATATATTTAACCACTAAAGTCCCTGTTTGTCCTCAGCTCCCTCAGACTAAGTCCACGGCGGCGCAGAGGTTTCGGCCTCTGGACAGCACCTCAGACCCACACCTCCACATGGGCCCTGTGCCTCCTGTGCTCCGAGCCCAGAGAGGTGCAGCCGCAGCGGGGAGAGGCAGAGGAGGACAGCCCGCCACCCTCCAGACAGGTCTCTGCTCATAAACATACAGCTCATATTTGAGGATTTCCATAAGTTGAAGATTTTGCAGGTTTTTAAAGGTGCACTGTGTAACTTTTCTGGATGCTCAAAGAACATTTATGAAGATGTTGTTGCTTTGGATATAATATTCCACAGCACAGCGTTAAACATATTTATCTCCATTGAGACTAGCAGATGATCACCAGACTAAGTTACAGATCAGATTTGTGGAAAGGCCAGCCCACTCACAGTAAGAATGCATGTTTATGGTACTTTTGAGCAATAAAAACAGCCATAATTAAACAAAAAGCCATATTGTGGAACATTCAAATGAAAGCAACATATCCATGGAGTATACTTTTAAGTCAGATGCCTTTCCCATCACAACCAAACACATTCTGTAATCTGAAGCAGAGTAGAAGAAGAAAGAAATCATATCCTTGATTCGTTCTTCTACTGAATTCTGAATTCTACTGAAATCCATTATAGTTTATCTTTTTGTAAGAGAGAAGTTTTGTCAATGAACCTGGCAACCTCCTCAAGACTTGAAGTCTTGAAGAGATCAAGTTCTACTCTATTCCACTGTATTCTATTTTTTCATTTATTCCTATTGAAATTTGACTTTATTTTCTTATTTGTCCTCCAGGATCAGACTCGTCTCCTCTGTCCAACCTGAAGAGAGTCCCACAGCTGAGACCTCAACCACTGCTTTATATCAGCTCCACCAACTCACAGAGACAGAGGAGGAACTGAACCAGGACTAAAACTGCACAAGGACTCAACCAGGACTAAAACAGGACTGAACTGGGGTCTGGGGATAAACCAGAACTGGACCAAATAAACCAGCACTAAACACCAGCACTAAACTTGGAAGGGAGGCTCTCACATTTAGTTGATTTTAGATATTTCTATTAATAGATCTCAGTTACAATAAGGTGTCCTGGAGGCAAAGCACTTAAAGAAAGTTGTCCTCTGCATTTGACCCATCCTTCAGTGTCTCTGGGTTAAACCTGTCAGGGGCAGTGCACCAGATCTGGTTAGGATCCTGGTCAGGAATACAGAGCTGGAGAATTATTGGAGTTGGGGGAAACCAGAGGAAACCAATGTAGACACAGGGAGAACATGCAAACACCAGATTAAACCTCTTTACCAAAAAAGACCAAATGTGTCCTTGTTTTGGATAGGTCACATTGTGCATTGCCTCCAGGACCCATTTAGAAATTAGATTATCAGTAAAATAGTTTCTGAAACATGTGACTTCTTCTTGTGCCCTTCTTGGTCAAGCCTTTTGATGTAAACTGTTTTTAAATCTAGAAAGAAAAGTTATTTAACTATTGCCTTTTCTTGCATGTTACCAAAAAGTACACATTGTTTTCATAATTAAGACTTTCTATGCTTTATTTTGTACATTTTTTATTTGTAAACAAAAAAATGATTAAATTAAGATCTGATAAACAAAGTGTCCTGCATTTTTTTTTTTTTTTTTGATTTAACAACATTCGGTATCAGAGAGTTTAAAAATACAGTGAGGCACTTCCTGTATTACCACATGACATCTCAAGATGGAAGTGTTTTCAGTTTGAGAGAAAAACTCGGCCTAAATATGCAGGGTTTGTGTATTAAACATGTGTGAATGAAACAAAACACAACATCAGGTTTTGATAAGGAAACAACAGTGTAACATAAATCAGAAAATTGTGTGATATGGGCATTATAGTCCACCAGAGGAAGACAAATTAGATATAGAAAATGACATTTAGACAGTTATAAACTTTTAATTCAAAATAATGTATTACCAACTTTACTCATTTTATATTATGAAATTCTAGTTAGTATTTTATTTACCAAACATGCTGACATTTTTTAGGTTAGTTAAATTTTTATTTGCTCCCATTTTAGCCAATTAAATTTAAATAAATATTAGACTGAACAGATTAAGCAAAATTATTATTATTGTTAAATATTTATCATATTTTTTTATGCTGATCATATTATTTGCCTTACATAATGGATTGAACAGATTCAGATGAAGTACATTTTTATATATCAATTTTATTTTATTTTTTTACTTGTTTATTATTTGCAATTTTTATTTATTTTCTGTATAGAGCCTTTTTAACTTTATTAATTTATATTAAAATTATAGTCGGATAACCCGCCCTCTTCATTTCACTGACAGACCTTTCCACCAATAGTTTTTCTGTTTTTCCTAATTGACACTTATTTGAACCAATCAGCTGCGCGATTAGCGCTGTGGGCGGGACTTGTTGCAGGCTGATTTGTAACCCGCTGAAGCCGGAGTGAAGGAGACGGAACATGGCGCTCGCTCTTCCCCGGACCGTTCTAGGATCAGCCCGTGTTTAAAGCTCCAAACGCGGCCAGACGGTGAGTCCCACACCCCGCAGAAGCTCCACTCAAATCTGCGCTCAAATAAAAGCCGTATTTTTTATTCAATTTATCGCGTTTTTGACTCGTTTTTATCGTTAATCCCCGCGGTCTGCTCCAGTTAAGCTTTAGACTAGTCTGGTCGCCATTTTGAATTTAACAAATAATATGTGCAGTTTTTTTGAGCGCTCCAACAAGTATTTTTCTTATACTTTTTTAGGCTTAAACTTTGCTGAATACGTATTTAAAAGTTTTAAATTCCAAATACGCACGGAATAAGTTTAACCGGTGTATATGGTTTTGTTTTATTTTCTAATTTTCAATAACAATGTTGTAATATTTTGTCTATATAAGTATCTATTTTCAAATAAAGAATTTATAATTTATTTTTTTAACTAAGCTCTAATTCCTTTAGGCTTTAAAGGGCCTATATTATTCTATTTTCTGAGCTATGTTATAATGTTGTTTCCTCATCACAAACAGACCTGGAGTTGTGTTTTGTTTCATTCACACATGTTTAACACACAAACCCTGCATATTTAAGCTGAGTTCTTCTCTCAAACTGAAAACACTCTGTTCCACCTTGTGATGTCATGTGCTAATACAGGCAGTGCTCTACTGTGTTTTAAACTCCAGACACCTGCAATAGAATCATTTGGATGATTTCAACTCTAGAATTTCCAAATTTCCATCTTAACCAAAGGGTAAGGTAAGGTAGCTCTTAACTTGAAAACCACCCCTTCATGACATCACAAGGTGGAACAGAGCATTTTGAGCTTTGGAGATGCAGAGAGACTAATAGCAAAAGGTTACTCAAATGTGTGAATGAAATGGTATGTTTTTAAGGAGGTAACAACATTCTAACACGACTTAAAGCTCTCAAGATCAATTTGCATAATATAGGCCCTTTAAGAGTTACATAAAGTTAAGCTAAATCTTAGTTATAATTAAAAAATAAGATATGCATAAATTCCTTTTTAAAAAATCGAATCTAATATGCAAATTTAACAAGCAGTTATTATACTTATGGGGCTGTAAGTGTTTTCAAGATACCAACACCACAACATAAAATGAAACACTATATATTGAAGAGTAAATTTGAAATATCTTTACCTTAAATATATATTACCCTAATAAGCAGAGGTGGAAAGAGTACTGCAAATTTGTACTCAAGTAACAGTACAGTTACATGGATAAAAAAAAGTACTGCTGCCAGAATTGTACTTTGTGGCAGTTTTCTTTAACTTATACAATTTAAGTAAAAGTTAAAAGAACACATGAAAAATACTACTCAGAGTACTAGTTTAAGTTACTAGTTTCTTTTTAACAGATTTTAGCAGCATTTTAGATCAGTGTTTTGTATTAATTGAATAGTTTAAAGCAGAATTTAATGTTTCAAATCACAATCTGCATATTCTCTGAGCTCTGTCCAATCAGAGCAGGCGATACAGAGATGTTATGTGAGTTTGTGGGTTTAGAAAAGAGCAGAGACAGAGGTGAGACAGATGTGGATTGGGAGGATTGGGACTTGTGTAATACTTACAAGATTTTAAATGTAACTAATTACAGTTACATTGTTAGGCTTATACTCAATTACAAGTAAAAGTACAGGTTTAAAACTCTACTCAAAAAAATCTTTTCAGTTACAGTAACGTGAGTATTTGTATTTAGTTACTTTCGCGCCGCTTAAGTGATGTTAACATTATAAACACAGGAACAATTTATTTCAATGCATTTTTCCATTGTAACTGCATGTAATTATGAGTTTAATTTGCAGCAGTGGTGGATGAAGTACTCAGTTTTGTTACTTAAGTAAAAGTACAGATACTGGAGCAAAAAATACTCCCGTAAAAGTATCACATGAAAAAAAAAAAAAAAAATACTCTCAACGTACCGTTTTTAAAATGTACTTAAAGAGTAAAAAGTAAGTATTTCACACAGATTTTGAGATCTAACAAAGCTTCAAATGTAGTGATTTTGATAAAGATTTGTGCTGGATTTTGTTCAACAGAAACAATTGAATCTGTTGTTTTTTTTCTAGCTATTTTTATTTGTATTTTTTTGTTTGCTCAAATTATGAACGTGTTAAAAATAAACCCTCAGCCTTTTCAGCAGGTCTCAGACAATAATAAAAAATACTTTTACTTTTCAGTCCAGTTAAAAAAATGTAGTGGAGTAGAAAGTACAGATACTGCTCTCAGATGTGGTGAAGTAAAAGTAAAAAGTATCCGTACAGATACGCTCTCAGATGTGGTGAAGTAAAAGTAAAAAGTATCCACTTTAAAAAAAAGTACAGATACCTAAAGTTTATACTTAAGAACAGTACTTTAATACTTTTATTTTATTACTTTCCACCGCTGGATTGCAGCAAAGCTAAACTTGTTTGTTGACTTGTGCAGTGTCAGTATTTAGATAGTTAGTTAGTTCATGTGGCTAATTGTATTTTTTTCATTTACTAACAAACTTATAAATAAAATAATTTTATCTTTTTTCCAGAAACAACTCACTTCTATCTCTAGAAACGACAAGATTACCTGCAACAACTCAACAAAAAACTGAAATGAAAGAAAATTGTGCAAAAATGTTCTAGCATCAGATCCAACTGGTCAGGATTAAACCAGGACTTAACCAACAAGTTTAGACATTTTGTTAAGCAGAAACTCTTTGTAAAATTTAGTTTAAAATCATGGATCCCACGCAGAGAGTTGTGGGTCTGAATCCTCAAACGAACATGGTTTTCACTGTGGTCAAACCAGTTATGGGCATTTTACAAGTGTCGCCCCATGAATCCACCACCCTCCAGCCAAACGCCCCGATGACGCTGCAGCAGAACCCAACTCTGGTCCCCAGTATGGCCGCCGAAGTCCAGCCGCAGATCCACCTAAACCCGGACCCTGCAGAGACCCAAGATCCAAGTCCAGATCTGGGTCTAGACCAGGATCCTAACCAGGACTTTGGGGCAGGGGACTCGGGGCAGTGCAGCGTGGAGCATCTGCCTTTCGCTGAAGTGTCGTCGCTACTGGACCCAAACATGAAAGGATCCAAAGCAAGTAAGAGGATTTAAACTGTATGTTTTGTATCTTTTTATGGCTGGTGGTTGACAACAGCTTTCAGTTATCTTTAGTTATACAGGGAGAGTCCAATGAGAGCACCAGACCCCTTTTCATAAAATACAGAACAATACAAACAAACAAAACAAATAAATACATAGGTCCATTTAAAACTTTAAAAACAGGAGCAGGTGTGAGTATAAATGTTCATCACCAGATTTTTAAAGTGCATTAGTGGCATCAATCTATCCAGTTTTGCTTGTGCTTGAAATGTGTTCCATTTTTGGGAAGCAGAATAACCAAAAGCTTTTTTCCTCATTTCAGTTTTAGCGTGGCCACTTTTTAGTCGTAGACCATCATGAGATCTTGTTTTAAAAGTTCCCGTATCAAACTTCAACAAACAGGTGAGATTTTCAGGCAGCATCAATATTGTTAAAGTGCCTATGACAGGTTAGGTTACAATTTTTTTCCATGCTTGGCAATTTTTTAGGTTTCAAATTTTACTTCCTGGTTGGAGATCTGACATCACACTAGGGAATTCCATAACTGTTACCTAACAACCATATGAACAACGTGGTTGCCAAACTCTAATGTCTCTCCTCTCAAAATAATATTTGGCAAATAAAAGTAAGAAAAAAAACACCTTGATTGAAATAATGTTTAAAGTTTCAAGTGTAGAGTCAATGAATGATACAATGTAAAGTGTCTTTGAGTGACTAAAAATCAAATGCAGTATTATTTATTTTCAAAAGCAGAAAAAGCCTTATTGCCACTGTCAATGAACAAAATTCACTAACTGGGACTGTTCTTCGGTGGTGAGGTGCATAAAAATTAAGATCTAATGAAGCCGTGCAAACCGTAAGGTGTTAGATCGAAATAGACTTTGACAAAATACAGTATGGACAGAACGGAACTGGCAGTGCAAATAGATGAAGTATTGTTGGTGTGAGTTGTTTGTGCCTGTGTCTGATCTATTGTCATAATCTATGACACCCGTGGATTATTATGTTATAATTTACACATTTTAAATCACAATATTGATCTAAAACAACTTTATAAATGAAACAAGTCCACTGACTTCTGCGCTAGAAAACTGCAAAGCGCCGCATGCTGTCGGCTCCTCCTATGGATAGCTGCACATCATTTGTACTAAAATTACTATGCGACACTGCCAAATCCTACGAGTATCACCGATTAAGACCACATCATTGTACTAAAATTACTATGCGACACTGCCAAATCCTACGAGTATCACCGATTAAGAAAATAAAACTGGAGAAGGATTTAAGTCCAGAGCAGTGAGTGTGAAAACGGGGTTGATCAGCAATATGGCATCTTGAAAATAAGCGATTAAAGATCACTCAAATATGAATCACTCCAAATACAACTTCAGAGGGTCAATGAGAAGAAACAACTATAACACCGTTAAAAGCTCTGAAAAGTCCATTTTGCAGAATAGGTCTAATTTAAAGTGATAGATGTTATGAAGTGTTCATAAGATCCTGGAGACTTGTACTTCTTATTAAAATAGAGAGGAAATAATTTAAATCACTCATAAATCACTTTAACCTCATTTATGTTTCCTCTCGAGGGAAGTACCTGATCTCGTACGATGAGATCCGGCGACGTCTGCAGCCTCCAGAGAAAATGTCTCTGCGCTCGATCGCTGCGTACACCAGAGTGAGCAGAGGCCCGGCCAGTAAGAAAACTCTACAGGAGTCTCTGAGTGTCCTGGGACTGTCCCCAAGCACCACCACCGCTGTGTCCTCCTCCTTCTCCAAGCTCACTGAGGGTAAGAACCAGGACTGAACCAGGACTGAACCAAGTCTAGACCAGGACTGAACCAGGCCTAGACCAGAACTGAACCAGACCTTTTGCTGCAGGAGACACCAGGGCTCTGTGTGAGGACATGAAGGACTTCTCTCAGGATTACATCGATTATGAAAACATCGCCAAACAACTCATCCCCAAAGTCAACACAGTCCAGCATTGGTCCAAGATCATCGAGACCAAGTAAGATTCATCCTCTGCTCCTCTGACCCCCTCCTCTGCTCCTCTGACCCTCTCTTCACAACTTCACTTTGTGGTAGCGCTCTGAAGGAGGAATAACTTAGCACGGAGAGCAAAGGGAGGGGCGATTCGGTGTCAAAAACAAAAGAGAAACTTATAAAACATGTTAATACGTTGTTTTAGGTGAATGTAGCATTTTCAAAACAATAAAAGGAAACATGGTGATCTAAATATGTTATGTGTTAGCGGTTAATACCCCATAGAAGTAAAATACCCCTCTTTAAACATGTTGAATAAGTCCTTTAGTCACTTTTCTCTCTCTGACAGAAACCACCTAGAAGACATGCGGCGCTGCTTCCAGGACCCAGCGAACAGCCAGGCGTTCGACAGCGCCACACACGGACTCGGTCTGGGAATGATGCACGCAGTCCTGGACATGGTCTCATCCGTGATCCAGCACCAGGTCCGAATCCTGTCCGGATCCACCAACACCAACTCAGAACTGTCCCACGAGACCTGCTCCTCTACACCGAGACGCAACCGCAAACGCCACCGCAAATTCAACCACAATGACCACAACCTGCACCAGAGAACCGTGAGGGAGGCCGTGAGGGAGGGCGCGGCCATTTTGAAGGCCAAGAGCGGAGGGAGGGGCAGGAAGAAGGCGAGACAAGATGGAGGACAGGCGATGGGTGAGACGGAGGCAGTCCCAGAGCAGCAGATGGAGGGGGGTAATGTTCTTCTACTGACTGTGGGCTACGAGGCCGTGTCCAGTGAACTCGGCACCAACGAGACTGTCAATAATGAACCAATGCAGAGCTGAACGTGAGCTACAGCGCCCTCTGCTGTTTAATCTGTGGTGATGTGGTTAAAGTGCATATGACAGGAATATTGATACTTTGCAATGACATCACACTGGGGGTGTTCTACATGTATGTCTGTGGCAGAATGTTCATCAGTTACCATGGTGACACAATGCACACTTTAGCAGAAAGTAAGAAAAAGAAAAAATACAAAAAGGATTTAAATGGCACATCTTCAGGAGCCTGTAATCAATACGAGTGTCCATGGTCCTGTTTAGGAGTTTAATTTTCAACAAAAAGGTGAGACTAACTGAAAAACTGTTGGCTAATGCTAGCTAGTTTGTGACTGTAATGTTATTTGAGAGGGACTTGTTTAACAGCACAAATCATCTCACCTGTTGTAGTTTGAGCTAAGTCAGTTCTTTATGGTCAGATTGTGTTAAAATAAAGATCAGATTAAAGTCTAATTTGAGTAACAGAGCTTCAGACAGAGCAGTGCCTACAGTTAGCATCACACACCCAGGGAATGTTGATGACATCAGCTGTATCAGTATCAATACAGGAAGTAGCACTGAGTTCTAAAACAGAATAGCAGTGCCACAGTTAGCATCACACACCCAGGGAATGTTGATGACATCAGCTGTATCAGTATCAATACAGGAAGTAGCACTGAGTTCTAAAACAGAATCCCTCTGTCATTTTTCTGACAGTTTAAACCCTCATTTAACTAAATAAAGGTGTTATCATTTATTTTTATTAGTCTAATCATAACTATTGTGTTATTGCCCTTGTTTACATTGGCTGCTAGGTCTGTGTCCAACCAGGAAGTAAGATTATAAACTTCACCAGAATTGGAAAAGAAAAAAATTTCTAAGCTATTTTTGACCTTATTTTATTAAAATCTTAAACCTATTGATGTTAATTATGTTTTAGTTAAGAGTCGTCTCACTGTCATGTGCACTTTAATCTGTTTTATAGTTTTGGACTTTCTGACCCAAAGAACAAACATCTACTGTTTTCCAGCAGAGATTCATGGACTAAACCGGACTCTGCTCATCGGGTTTTCAAAAGGATTTAGGTCTATAATGTTGAATTAATATTTGTATAATTATGTTTTAACATCTGTAGCTGTTTGTACAGAGACCTAAACTACAGGCTGCTGTGACTTTATTTGCACCACTGTTTTTAGAATACAAAGTTTAAAGAAGGGGGATTTGCAGAGTCATGGGTAATGTATAAAAAATTAAACGAAAGGAGATGTTTTCTGCTTTTTTGGTTTTTATCTTTAAACTTTAAAATGTGTACATCATTATTTTTGTTACAGTGAAGTGCCACAGTGAAAATATTCTGCAACAGGCAGCAGATTTTTAATTACTGTGTTTTTATTGTTTTTAAAGTTTTAAACCCTACGTGTGTGTGTGTGAGTCTGAAGTTTTGTATATCATCACACAGTACAGAGAAGTGGGTGGAGATAGGGGGCAGGTGAAAACCAAAATCCTTTGAGCGCAATACAGGATTAATTGTGGCATGAGCTATATGAAAGTAAATAGTGTTTTCACCATTTCTACTGTTATCTGGGTCAATCTTTGACTTTACCTCCTTTTTATTTCAATTATCAAACTTTCTTAAGGATCTTTTTAGCATTTTTCTGACTGAGAAAAAGTGGACTGTAATGGGTCTAGTTTAAATCTGTTTTGTCCTAGTTTTTTTTACCCATATGCTTGTTTAAATCTTTTTGTTGTTATTTGGCTAGTCACGTGCATTTACAGAACCAGATAGTTAGGAGTCCTCCAAAGCGCCATATGCTCGGAGAGTCTGTCTCTGTCCACCTGCGTAATCTGTGCGTAATCCGTGCGTAAACATGAGGAGGAACAGGAGGTTTAGCGCAGATTTAACACCTGCTGCTGCTGCTGCTGCTGCTGCTGCGAATGCTAAAGCTAACGCTCTTTTTAAATCCATCACAACCTATGGAAACTCCTGTTAGCTCCGGGGTTTAGCCTTGAGCGGTGATTTTAGCTCGGTGCGGAGGAGCGTTCGGCGGGAGAATGTGATTTTTTTTTACCCGGGCTCTGCAGCACATCACCCGGCAGAGCGCAACGGCATGGCACGGCTCGACCCGGAACAGAAGAGCCTGTCCCGGGACAGAACCAACACCAACCAGCTGCTGCCTTACGCCAATAACGGTGAGGAGCGACACGGGTTTATAATCACGGATAATGTAAGCATTTGTCAAATCAGTTGGAAAGTTGGTTAAACTGGCTGTTGTTGTGACTTTCAGCTGGTAGAGTGGTTTTATTGTGATCAAAACTAAAGGTTGAAGATTTAATCCCATCTGTGACTGATGCATGCTGACATTGTGCTCTTTAGCAAGACACTTCACCCAGTTGCCTCTGGTTTAATTCTGGATTATAGCTGGTGTTAGACCTGGTTTAGAGCTGCTTTAGTACTGGTTTAGTCCTAGTTTAGTCCTGTTTTAGTCCTGGATTAAACCTGGTTTAGATTTGCCACTGTGTCCTTTAGCAAGACACTTCACCCAGTTGCCTCTGTGTGAATGTGCTGTGTGACTGACTGTTTTTGTAGGGTGTGCAACTCGATTATCCAAAAAAGATAAATATATGTGCCAAATGCTACTTCAACTGTATTTAATGTATTATGTATGTATGTATTTATTATTATTATTATTATTATTTAAAGGCCATTATAACACTGCGCTGTTCTGTTGTTCTGTTGTGTTGTGTAGATAATCTGAACAACGCTCTGGGGGCCATCCGAGTTCTGGGTTTGGAGCTGATAGACAAAGAATTGCAGCCTCATCTGACCACTGTCCTCAACTGTATACAGGACAAGAGTAAGTACTACTACTACTACTATTAGTACTACTGCAACTATATACAAGACAAGAGTAAGTACTACATTAAAAACACAATTCCACATGCCCATGAACCCAACCACTAAACCAGGACTGAACCAGGACTAAACAAGGACTGAACCAGGACTAAACCAGGACTGAACCAGGACTGAACCAGGACTGAACCAGGACTAAACAAGGACTGAACCAGGACTGAACCAGAACTAAACCAGGACTGAACCAGAACTAAACCAGGACTGAACCAGGACTAAACAAGGACTAAGTGATTCTAGAATGTTGTGTTGTCATGTGAACTCAGCTTGTTCCCTCTGTGTCCAGACAGGGGCGCTCCGGAGCAGGTGGTGATCAGTGGGGTGCTCCCTGTTCTCGCCCTGAACCTGAGGAACCGAGGCTCTCAGTGTGTCCTGACCGCGAGGCTCGTGTCTGCGCTCGCCAATGACGGTGAGTCTCACCCATCAACTGCAGAGCTGAGGAGGTAGAGTTTACATGAAGTGTACTCAAGTGAGAGTAACGTTGCTACAAAATAATATTACTCAAGTAGAAGTACAAAGTAGTATTAGTAGTAGTACAAGTAGTACAAAGTATTTTGGAAAAGTACTACTTTAGTAAGAGTAACTTAAGGAGTAACTGTGAGAACATACCATCCGATTTATAATTTGAAGTGAATGTGAAGGACAAAACATGCAATAATGCACAAAATCTGGTGTTTTCACAAAAATGAGACAAACTAAATAATATCTGAAGGAGCTGCAGGAAACACAAATGTTCAAATCATTTCATATTGTTACATAAAGCTTAATTCACTTTAGACTCACTCACATTGAGAAGAGGAACCACAACTTTTACTCAAGTAAGAGTACTGTTACTCTGTACAATATATGACTCAAGTACTGTTACTTCAATAAAAATATTACTCAAGTCGGAGTAAAAGTATGCTGCCAGAAAAGTACTCTGAAAGTACAATTTCTTTAAGATACAACACGTCTCTACTTCAGGTTCATTCTAACTCCATCTTCAGAAAGTGGTGCCATTATTCAGCCTCAAAGACGTGATCATTGTCAGGTGAAAGGTGAAAGGTGAAAGGACTTTAAGCCATAAGATTAAAATGACAAGTTTGTGGAGCCAATCCCAAACAAACAATGAGAAGGTTCAACATTTGTGGATCAGATGTTTGGAGATTTCTTTAAAAACAGTGAATCTGCCATAGAGTTATATAGACCCCTCCCTCATCTGAATCACCATGCTCTCCCTCCCACAGCTCTGGTTCGTAAAGGCTTCGGTGACTCTGGTCTGGTCCCGGCTCTGATCTCGGTCCTGTCGAGTCCAGACCAGGACGTGCTGATCCACTCGGCCACAGCCTTGAGCCGCATGTGCTACGACAACAGTGAGTATGAGGACTAAAACAGGACTAAAACAGGACTAAAACAGGACTAAAACAGGACTAAACCAGGACTAAACCAGGACTAAACCAGGATTAGGGACTAGAATGCTCAAGTGTCCCAACATGGTGGCTGTCAGAATGTGCTCCATAGGCTTACAACAGTGGTGCAGCATCTATGGTTTCTATGGTAACCTCCATGTGGCGCTCTCTCTCTCCCCCCCCGCCCCCCCCTCCTGTCTCTCTCTCTCTCTCTCTCTCTCTCTCTCTCCCTGTGTGTGCCCCTCTCTCCTCTCTCTCTCTCTCTCTCTCTCTCTCTCTCTCTTTCTCCCCCTCCTCAGCTAAACTCCAGGACCAGTGCGTTCGTTGTGGTGCTGTCCCTCGTCTCGTCTCGATCCTGTTTCGCTTCTCTGAGCGCCCCCTGTTGGAGGAGGCGTGTCTGCTCGCGCTCTGTAACCTGAGTGGACTGGGCCTGAGCGAGGAGGGGGGCGTGTCCTGGGAGAGGGGCGTGTCCATGCGCCCAGGTGAGTGATTAGTCTGAGATACTACATTACTACAATAAGGTATATTACAGTTATATTACTCCTGTTTTAGACTTGGTTTAGTCCTGGTTTAGTCCTGCCTTGATCCTGGTTTTGTCCTGATGTAGTCCTGGTTTAGTCCTGGTTTAGTCCTGCCTTGATCCTGGTTTTGTCCTGATGTAGTCCTGGTTTAGTCCTGGTTTAGTCCTGGTTTAGTCCTGCCTTGATCCTGGTTTTGTCCTGATGTAGCCTTGGTTTAGTCCTGGTTTAGACCTGGTTTAGTCCGTTTTGGACGTAGTTTAGACCTGGGTTAGACCTGATATAGATGTGATTTAGGCCTGGTCTAGTTTAGACCTGTTTTAGACCTAGTTTAGGCCTGGTTTGGACCTGGTTTATTCCTGGTTTAGACCTGATTTAGACTTAGCTTAGAACTGGTTAAGACCTGATTAAGACCTGGTTTAGTCCTGGTTTAAGTCCTGTTTGCACCAGGTGCAGTCCTGTTTTAGTCCTGTTTTAGGCCTGGTTTAGTCCATTTTGGGCGTAGTTTAGACCTGGTTTAGACCTGATTTAGACCTGGTCTGTTTTATATCTGTTTTAGACCTGGTTTAGACCTAGTTTAGACCTGGTTTGGACCTGGTTTAGTCCTGGTTTAGACTTGATTCAGACCTGATTTAGACCTGATTTAGACTTTGCTTAGACCTGGTTCAGTCCTAGTTCAGTCCTAGTTCAGTCCTGGTTTAGTCCTGGTTTAGTTCTGGTTCAGTCCTGGTTTAGTTCTGGTTCAGTCCTGGTTTAGTTTTGGTTCAGTCCTGGTTTAGTCCTGGTTTCACACTCTTATATAAAATGTAATAAATGTCCCCCTCTCTCTCTGTCTCTGTTCCAGGTGAGTGCACGTTCACAGGCTCCGCCCCCCTCAGGTGCGGGTGGGCGGGGTCCTGGGTTACCGTGGTGAGGGTGACTCAGTTCGCCCCGGGGCAGTTCTCCGTGAACATGGAGGTGATGCGACGCTGCTCCCCGCGCTTCCTGGAGGGGGCGCAACAAAAGACCCTGTTCTCTGTGGTCCGAACCGGGTCCAACGTCTACAAAGTCCTCAAGCACTGGACCCGGAACCAGACCAGGACCAGGAACCTCAAGACCAGGATGTTCCACACTTTTCTATAACAGATGCCCTCCCATCCTCCTGTATCGCTGTGTCAGATGCCCTTCCTCACAGGTTTACCTCCAGAGACACTGAATACATAATTTACACAAATATTTTATTTTGAGCACATATTTTTATTTTTTCCACTTTTATTCTTTATATTCTTCATGTGTATACGTATCATGTATTTCTTTGGAATAATTTCCTGATATGTCAATTCACATGTTACACACAAATGCACCAGCTTTTACTGTTTTTCAACGTTTATTCTTTATAGACGTATTTGTATCATGTATCTGTTTGGAATAGTTTTGTTCACCTCAAGTTTTGTTTTAATAAAAGGCAGATTTATATCACATTGGACTCACATTGACTAAATAATTTTTTTATGTATTTACAGTATATCGTGTGTGTGTGTGTGTTTTTTGTTTTGTTTTGTTTTTTTAATTTTAGTTTTCTTTGCTGACAAGAGACAAAGCAAAATATAATCAAATACAATACAGATGAGAAACGACACATAAAAAAGGGCTCGTTAGGGGAGAGGGGAGAGGTTCAGTTTACTCATACTTTCCATGACTTTGGTTGTGTTCTTTTCCCTTTTTATGATAAAAATACTACTAAAAACATTATTATTATTGTCGCCATCATCATCGTCACCATTAGTTTTCTCATTATTATTGGGGGCCATTTTGGCTGCACTAATAATAAGGTTCTTCTGTCTTACTGACATTATGATAATAATAAAGTAAAGCAGTTTGTTTGTTTAGCACCACTGCTGTTACCAACTTATATTGGGCGACAGTAGCTCAGTTGGTCGGGGGTTCAAATCCCACTCGACATGAAAAAAAAAAAAAAAGATTAAAAAATAATTGGTAGAGCGGTCCAATCCACTGCCCCAGTGTCTGCGTACACTGGTGTGTGAATGTGTGTGTGAATGTGAGTGGTTCCTTGATGTAAAACGCGTGGGTGGAAAAGCGCTGTATAAAAATGTGACCATGACCATAAACAGTTGGCAGTAGTAGCTGTGTTCTAGTCATTCTTTTTTTGTTTTTTTACATTATTATCTTCTATCTATTATATTATTTCATGATAATAGCAGTAATGATTTTTCATCATGTATGTTTTAAAGATGTTTTGATGCTAAATACGAAGAGCAGATGTGGTTTTTGGGTTCCTTTTTATGGAGACTAAAGGACCAGAGTGTGCAAGAACAGTTTAGAATAAATAAAAAATGTGACAGGTTTGTTGAGGCGTTGGTGCTTCTTCTGTGACGTTACTGGAACATCACTTCTGTGGGTAACAAAACACATTCTGAGTAATGCCTCGCTCAGACCGGTCCAACTGTGACTCCAGTGTGGGAGGTTTAGTTGTGGTGTGATTCTCAAACTCAGAGCGATGTTCTCTGCTGCGGTTGCGTCACCGCCTTTGAAGCCGCACACACCAGACCGCGTGGCACACAGCGATAACTATTCATTTTAAAAAACAGAATAAAAATAGACAAAAACAGAATCCAACGGAATTAATCCGGAGCGCCGCAGCACCTCCTCCGGCCCCACCTGCACAGCGAGCGGTCTGAGCTCCCCTCGTTACTTCTATCATTATTATTCTGAATACTATTATTCACCGGACCAGAGCTGCACAGCGTTCAGTCTGAGCCGAGTCACTTTCTGGCACAGTTCCTCTTTCATTTGGTGGTATTCAGAACAGTTACTTTCCTAAATAAAAATAAACACATTTGATGGTGCACTGACGTCAAACTGAACAGCTCTAGGTCTAGGTCTGTGTAACTTTGGTGATAAACAAAAGTTTAACAAACAAAGCCATTTCAGTCATGTCACATTTTACACTATGACACAAAGCAACTAAATGTGAAACTATTCCAAGTTTTCAGAATACAGTGCTCTGATAATACTCCACCATATTGTTCAATGTCTTTATTTTGTCCCGAGATCCGATCCAAACCAAAGAGCCGTCTCTGCATTTTTACTGTCAGAATGAGATTATCAGGAGCACTTAGTCCTGGTTCAGTCCTGGTTCAGTCCTTGGTTTAGAACTGGTTTAGTCCCAGTTTGGTCCTGGTTCAGTCCCAGTTTGGTCCTGGTTCAGTCCCAGTTTGGTCCTGGTTCAGCTGGTTTAGTCCAGTTTGGTCCTGGTTCAGTCTTACTTCAGTCCTGGTTCAGTCTTACTTCAGTCCTGGTTCAGTCCTGGTTCAGTCCTGGTTTACTCCTGGTTCAGTCCTGGTTCAGTCCTGGTTTAGTCCCGGTTCAGTCCTGGTTTAGTCCAGACTCTTTAGTTTCCGCCTCTTGCAGCTCTCCCTGTAGTCCCGCTCCTGAACCTGAGAAGTCCAGTCCAGGATCCAGGTCTGGACTGAGGGATCCACCTGCAGCTCCATAGTGACCTCCTTAAACACTTTACACGTGGACACCTGCAGGAGAGGAGGCTACCAGCGATGTTTACGTCAAGAGCGGCATTCGAACCGCCAACCTTCAGATCGGTGGATAAAACCAACACAAAGGCGTAAAGATACTAATTATAACATTGAATATGATTTATGAGATAACAAACTAACTAGCTGAAACATGTGCCCCTAGTGGTTTAAAAACGTCATTACAATCCCTCTAGAACCTGTCTATTATCTGCCCATATACTGAGGACACATCTGGTCATACAGAGTCCTTCTGGGTTTAGTACAAACTCGTTTTAGTCGTAGGATCTGGCAACCCAAAGTGAGGAGCTCATTCTGCTTTCTGACTGGATGATCGATTTGAGAACGAAAACACCACATGTAACATAAACAACATTTACATCACGTTTGAAAAACTCTTTACCTCGTGGAAGTTGAGTTTCTTGAACATGTTGATGCTGATCTGATTTTCCAAACCAATTTTCACCTGGAACTTTTTAATCCCAAGTTTGGAGATTCCTACACAAACAGAATGGACTGATTACAGAATGTTTATAGACCCCGTTATTATGGTAAGTTGTATGAAATATAATATTTTTCTAGTTAATGAAATTTAGTGGGCACTTAAAGCTACCATCTGTAATTAGACTTGCCAACCTGTTGTATTCTCACATATCACCAAGGGAACAGGTTTCACATCTGATAACAAAAATCTAATAAATTACAGATATCTTTAATATGCCAATACCATAAACTGTATATATAAATGGACATAGATACCGTACTAGCCGCCGTGTTCCAAATAAGAAGTGAGCATGGGCGCACTTCCGGCTCCATCGACTCTAGCTCCAATTCACTTTACACTGAAAAACTGTGGCCTCTCTCTCTATAACTGCTGCTGTCAGGCTCGTCATTTTGGTCTTAAAATGTTCGTATTAACCCGCTCTACATTATTCTAGAGTTTTTATTTCATTATTTTGTCCCTAAATCAAGATATGAACATTAGTAAGAGACAAATCAGGAGTCTGCTTTCCCTGAGGCTGCTCTCACTAGAGTTAGCAACAGGTCTGATTGACAAAGTTACTATATGCCTGCCCCCTGCCAAACCAGCAGTGCGGGTGGGAAGGTGCATTACTTTCAATCATCTTGCTCCTGATTGGCTCTTGGTTGCTATGATACTCGTGGTTGGAATTTCAAATATGGAGCTCGGCTCCAAATTGGCCCTATAACTGCTCTAGCCTCAATGAGTTTCATTTGACTGGAGCCAAACGCTGTGGGTGACGTCACACTTTATGTCTATGGTCTATGGTCAATACTTATAAACACAAACTTTCGTGAAAGTGTAGTTTTCTGACCGTAGCTCATCATGATGCAGACCACTTCTGTCCCGATACCTTTTCCTCGGAATCTGGGCTCTGGAAAAAACACAAAACTGTATTTAACCCAGAAGCCAGAGGGTTATTTAACACATAACCTTACAAACAAGTCCGGTGCACCTTTACATTTTTATGAAATGAGGTGCTATGAATGAACTTTGACCTCTGACCTGCGACCATGACCTCCACCTCGGCCAGGCTGGGGTCACTGGGGTCGGTTAGAAACAGGTTCACATCTCCCATCATGCACTGCTCCTCCTGCGCTCCGGCGCTCCACTGCTCCCGGTCCAACACGATGAACGTGCACTCTGAAAGATTAAAAAGATAAAATAAACTGCAAAGCAGTTAAACACATAAGGAAAGGCTTTAGTTCATTGGCATTAAAGGGTTCATATTACACTGTTTTCTGATCTATGTTATAATGTTGTGTTTGTTTCATTCACACGTTTAACACACAAACCCTGCATATTTAGGCTGGGTTCTTCTCTCAAACAGAAAACACTCTGTTCCACCTTGTGATGTCATTTGATAATACAGGAAGTGCTCCACTGTGTTTTTAAACACCATGCACCTTCACACTATGAATCTACTCAAGTAAAAGTAATAAAGTACCCGTTTGAAAATGTACTTAAAAAGTAAAAAGTAAAAGTAGTAGTTGCCAATGTAGCTGTTAAAACTACCACTTCATGACATCAAAAGGTGGAACAGAGCATTTTGACCTTTTGGGATGTAGACAGATAATAATAAAGGGTTAATTAAACAAGTATAAATGAAACAAAACACAACTCCAGGTATGTTTTTGAGGAGGTAACAACATTATAACATGGCTTAAAGCTCAAGAAGAGTCAGTTTTGTGTAATATAGGACCTTTAAAAGTGAATGGGGAGGGCCACACTGTTTGCAGTAGGTTCTTGTACGGAGCAGCACGTCGTGTGTGTGTAGATTTCTGAAAATACAATCCAACCTATTTTTGAACTTGATGTGAGTGTAGGGCGTGTGCCATTCACAATACATAGAAAACATGCATCTGTTTTTGTGGAACAGCACCAGCTCAGTGTTTTAACAAAGTGAAAGTGTGTTTAGAGTGTTCCTCACTGTCTGTGTCCTCTCTCCAGCTCCTGCACATGTCGTACTCCTGCTCCAGAGTCAGAGGCTCAGAGGCTGTGAGCAACTGAAGCTCCTCACTCTGCATCCACTCGTGATATCTGAGAATAAATAAATAATATAATAATATAATATCTATACATTAATACATTTACATGAGATCAGCACACGTGAAATGATAGCTTTATCTCCCATAGAGTTATATAGATCCTAGAATGTGATCATGTCAGGGGTCAGAGACAGTTTACCCTACAGATTACACTGTACTTGGCCATGAAATATCCAAAAGGTGAATTCTGCAGGAATTTCACACACACACACACACACACACACACACACACACACACTCACAAATACAAATCACAAATGCTGAACTTGATCATTTCTATTTGTGACAAGACCAAAAACTCGCAGTATTACAACACAAATCTGCATTCGAAAAACATTCATTTTAGCTGCTAGAATGTTGTGTCGAGAGAAGACTTTAGTGAAAGTGCTCAGTTTGTTACTTAAGTAAAAGTACAGAAACAAGGGCAAAAGATACTAAGGTAAAAGTAAAAGTATCACATGAAAAAATCTACTTAAGTAAAACTTAATACTTAATACAGGTGCCCGTTTAAAAATGTACTTAAAGAGTAAAAAGTAACAGCATTTCATTATTCATCATTAACATACACATTTACATTCAGCAGTTACAGTTCATAGTATTTTACAGTCACAGTAGTTTTAATATATTTAGTATTTTAGTATTATAGACAGTAGTTACCTGGGCACGTGCTCAGGTGTATAAGGCACGAGCACCGCTCTGTGTCCCTCCAGTAACGTGTCCTCATTTATCCGCATTATTTAAACCTTATTTCATCCTCAGATCGTGAATTAAACTGTTTAATGTCAGGACCATGAGCAGAACCCACGCGCAGCAGCGGCTTTTGTTTACTTCCGCATCCAGAGACTCGTGTGTTCTGAAAGTGTGAGACTGCAGGAGCGCGCCGTCTGCTGGACACTATATGTAACTGCTGTGATCTGGCCAGTCCCTCCTTCTGTAGTTTGGTAAAAGCGCGCGGTATTGGCTGAACAGGCAACTTAAATGTGCCAATGTGTTTGCGATAAAAGAAAGTCTAAGAAACTTTTTCTCAAAGCAAACTTTGGTCCAAACTTCATTTCAGTTTGTCAAATTGTGTTGTTTAAAATGTACTCTTGTTTGCAGTGGTGGAATGTAACAAAGTTAACGTAGTAAAGTACTGTTCTTAAGTACAAATGTTAGGTATCTGTGTACTTTAAAGTGGATACTTTGTACTTTCTACTCCACTACATTTTTGAACAGGACTGAAAAGTGAAAGTATTTTTTTATTATTGTTTGAGACCTGCTGAAAAAGCTGAGGTTTATTTATATCAAGTTCATAGTTTGAGCAAACCAAAATATACAAATAAAAACAGCTAACAAACAGCTGACAAAAACATCATTCAATTGAAAATGAGATAGTTATAATTAACAATATACTAGTTAACAGATTTATGATACCTTTAAATGGCTATACACAATAACAGGGGGAAAAAGGTTCAGACCAGGATAAAAACTGCATTTATTTCAGAACAAAAACATTCTCATTTCTACACGATACAAACAGCTCAGTGGGTGTGCATCAGGTCTTCTTTTAAAATAATAGTCACATTGATACTTTGCGGTGACATCATGCTGGAGGGATTCTGTATGTATGTCTGTGGTGAAATGTTCAGCAGTTACCATGGAGATACAATGCACACATTAGCAAACTCAGACAAAAAATGTTTTAAATTTGTTTTAAGAAAAAAACAGGAGCCTGTGCTCAATACGGGCGTTCATGGTCCTGTTTAGGAGTTTAATTTTCAACAAAAAGGTGAGAGTGACTAACTGAAAAACTGTTGGCTAATGCTAGCTAGTTTGTGACTGTGATGTTATGTGAGAGGGACTTGTGTAAGAGCACAAATCAGCTCACCTGTTGTAGTTCTAGTTAAGTCAGTTCTTTATGGTCGGATTAAAATAAAGATCAGATTAAAGTCTAACTTGAGTAACAGAGCTTCAGATACAGCAGTGCCTACAGTTAGCATCACATCCCCCGGGAATGTTGATGGCATCAGCTGCAAAATATCAATAAAAGTGTATGTATATTAACGTCGGTTTATATTTAAGTGTGTGTGTGTGTGTCAGACCCATAGACAGTGTATATAAATCAGACGGGGGGCCCCAGAGGATGCCACCGCTCCACTGTGCCCCCTGCAGGAGCTGAGAGACAGTCCATCCAGTGAGAGAGCTGAGGGCCCCGAGAGAACATGAAGGGCCCCAAGACCACAGCCCCCATAGGGACACAGGAGTCTGAGGAGAGAAGAGAGCAACATGTAAAGGAGGATTATGAGATTACACTATAATTACAGTAAACACAGATTATAAAGAGACTGTTTATGTTGTCACTGAAAAGAGGAAATAGTAGTACTAGAAAAAGTAGTAACAGTATAGTAGTAGTAGTAGTAGTAGTAGTTGTAGTAGCAGTACCTGTGGCCTTGTCTTTATGCAGTACTTGTACTCTCACACAGGACTGCTCCAGTTGGCTCTGCTTCAGTTTAAATGAGTGTTTCTGGTTAAGACTCGGATTATCCTCGGACTCAAGGACTGGACCCTGTTTAGACCGGACCTGAGACTGGACCTGGACCGAGACCTGGACTACAAACCCTAAAGACCACAGAGGTTTAGCGTCTTCAACAAGTGAAATGTGAGCTAGGAGTAAAAGTACGAGGTCTGAAAGCTACTTTGAGCATGACAATTTACTTACAAAACATGATGGACACTCACTACTGTGCTTCATAATGAGAGGGGGAGGAGAGTGAGGGAGAGGGGGAGAGGGGGGGA
>JACM01032966.1:0-15430 GCA_000787095.1 Periophthalmodon schlosseri
CACATTCTAGAATCTGAAAACCTCCCAAACAGTATCATTAAAAGGCCGTAGCTGTAACAAACAAATAATATAATGAAGTAATAACCAGCGAGTTATTTATTCTACCCTCTACACCTAAGATCTTATCATCTTACATAAAAATGGCAAAAAAACTCCCCACTATTGCAAAGAAAATGTACACAAGCCCAAAATATTGTGATAGGCCTAACCCTTATGGACAGTAGAGGGAGCACAGTATTGTGTATTATGTAAAATGTACTTTTTTGAGTTTGTATCACGTTATAACATTGTTCCCTCATACAAAACACACCTGGGGCTCTATTTGGCTTCATTCACGCCGTAAAAATCATCCTGTGTAAAACGTCCTTTGCCTCTGAGTCTAAGAAAACGCATGGTTTGAAGTTTCCCAGGATTGTTGCGTCACAGGTAAAAATTCTCAGCAGTTTTTTAGTTCATAATCATTTCCAGACTTGTTCAAAGCATTTCGGTCGTCAAATCGCGTTCATTACAACCGCGTCGTACATGTGGAAGCTGCGAAATAATGTCTCGTATTTCTGTTCGATTATATTATATTTGATGTTCTAAAACTGGAAATGTCAAAGCCAAGATACTCCAGAGCACGTTTAAAGGCTAATAACAACACATGAATGCATAATGTTTGTCTTTTAAAAGCATCAGCAGAATAAAGCGCTAACTGGAGATACTGTTCTGTCTGAAGTTCTGTTACTCAAGTTAGACTTTAATCTGAGCCATAAAGAACTGACTTAGTTGGAAGTACAACAGGTGAGATGATTTATGCTGTTAAACAAGTCTCTCTCCAATAACATTAGTCAAGAGCTAGCGAGCATGAGCCAGCAGTTTTTCAGTTAGTCACACTCACTTTTTTTGTCGAAACACCTAAGTGGGACCATGAAGGCTCGTATTAATTATGGGGTCCTGAAAATTAGTTGTTGTAAAAATCCATTTTATTAGACCATCAAAAAACTTATCAGGCTGTGTTTGGTAATGTGATAATTCTACACTTTTGTGGCTAGTTCTATGGTCCATTCACTTTTGGGGTAGTTAAAACTTAACCTTGACGTTTATGTGTCTATTAGCATATTTAGGATGCTTTGCAAAAATATCATTTGAATATCGTTATCAAGATAATCCCCAAAAATATATAGAATTTTGTCAGTATTACCTACCGTTATTTAGTCTATATATGCATCCTTCCATTTCAAATTTATCAGGGATGGCAAAAATATAATCTGAGTAGCGTTATGAAGATAATCCACAAAAATATATAGATTTTTGTCAATATTACTTACTTTACTGGGTATTTATGCATCCTTCCACTTTAAATTTAACACAGATTACAAAAAATATTATCTGAATATCATTATCAAGATAATCTCAAAAAATATATACATTTTTGTCAGTGTTGCCCACCTTTATTTGACCTATATACGCATCCTTCTATTTCAGTTTATCAGGGATGGCGAAAATATCTGTATCGTTATCAATATAATCTCCAAAAATATATAGATTTTTGTCAATATTACATACTTTACTTGGGTATTTGTGCATCCTTCCATTTCAAACGTATCAGGGATGGCCAAAATATAATCTGAGTATCATTATTAAGATAATCCCCCAAAATATATGCATTTTTGTCAATATTACTTACTTTAGTTGGGTATTTATGCATCCTTCCATTTTAAATTTAACACAGATTACAAAAAATATAATCACTACCTACCTTTATTTGGCCTATATACACATCCTTCCATTTCAATTTATCAGGGATGGCAAAAAATATCTGTATCGTTATCAATATAATCCCCAAAAATATATAGATTTTTGTCAATATCACGTACTTTAGTTGTGTATTTGTGCATCCTTCAATTTCAAACTTATCAGGGATGGCAAAAATATCATCTGAATATCATTATCAAGATAATCCCCCAAAAATATATGCATTTTTGTCAATATTACTTACCGTATTTAGTATAAGCCGCACCTGAGTATAAATCGCACCAGCCAAAAAATGCATAATAATGAAGAAAAAAAACATATATTTCACATATAAATCGCATCTGAGTATAAGTCGCACCCCCGGCCAAACTATGAAAAAAAGTGCGACTTATAGTCCGGAAAATACGGTAATTTACTTGGGTATTTATGCATCCTTCCACTTTAAATTTAACACAGATTACAAAAAATATTATCTGAATATCATTATCAAGATAATCTCAAAAAATATATACATTTTTGTCAGTGTTGCCCACCTTTATTTGGTCTATATACGCATCCTTCTATTTCAGTTTATCAGGGATGGCGAAAATATCTGTATCGTTATCAATATAATCTCCAAAAATATATAGATTTTTGTCAATATTACATACTTTACTTGGGTATTTGTGCATCCTTCCATTTCAAACGTATCAGGGATGGCCAAAATATAATCTGAGTATCATTATTAAGATAATCCCCCAAAATATATGCATTTTTGTCAATATTACTTACTTTAGTTGGGTATTTATGCATCCTTCCATTTTAAATTTAACACAGATTACAAAAAATATAATCACTACCTACCTTTATTTGGCCTATATACACATCCTTCCATTTCAACTTATCAGGGATGGCAAAAATATCATCTGAATATCATTATCAAGATAATCCCCAAAAAATATATGCATTTTTGTCAATATTACTTACCGTATTTAGTATAAGTCGCACCTGAGTATAAATCGCACCAGCCAAAAAATGCATAATAATGAAGAAAAAAAACATATATTTCACATATAAATCGCATCTGAGTATAAGTCGCACCCCCGGCCAAACTATGAAAAAAAGTGCGACTTATAGTCCGGAAAATACGGTAATTTACTTGGGTATTTATGCATCCTTCCACTTTAAATTTAACACAGATTACAAAAAATATTATCTGAATAATCATTATCAGATAATCTCAAAAAATATATACATTTTTGTCAGTGTTGCCCACCTTTATTTGGTCTATATACGCATCCTTCTATTTCAATTCATCAGGGATGGCAAAAATATCTGTATCGTTATCAATCCCCAAAAATATATAGATTTTTGTCAATATTACGTACTTTAGTTGGGTATTTGTGCATCCTTCCACTTTAAATTGAACACAGATTACAAAAAATATAATATGAATATTGTCATCAAGATAATCCCCAAAAATATATAGAATTTTGTCAGTGTTGCCCACCTTTATTTGACCTATATACGCATCCTTCCATTTCAACTTATCAGAGATGGCAAAAATATCTGAATATCGTTATCAAAATAATCCCCAAAATTCTATACATTTTTGTCAGTGTTGCCGACTTGGGTCTATTTAAACGCATCCATTTCAGACATATCACATTTGTCACGCTTATATTTGCCCCGTCTCTGTGTTGCAGGACTGGGGCAGAGATGGGGACGTGTCGGCTCTGGGCGTCTGTTGGCACGTGCCCGGTGAAGAGGAGCAGAGCTTTGTCTTTGAGCTGCTGCAGAGCCTTTTGAAACCGGAGCTTCGGCGAATTCAAGAGCACGTCTCCAGAGGGCACCCCATGAGCAGGTGCGTTCTTTCACCCGCCAATTTGCGCCTCGCCGACACGTGCAAAACAGGCCCCGTCTCTGTAAAGGTGTTACGCTCTCCGGCTGCACGTGTATTTGAATGTCAGTTTGTCCCCTGTGGTAATGGCCGATGCATTAACGGGCTTAGAGTTATATTAAAGACATGTGTTTTAGGGGATGTCGATGTTGTTTTACATTTTGCATTACACTTTACTTAATGAGGCAGGCGGCATGTTGGCTGAGTCTCGCCAGTCTCACCTCGCAGCGAGAAGATGCCAGGTTTGACCCCAGGTGTGATCCCCGTGTTGGAATGTGCATCCACAGACTGTTTAAAGAAGTGACTGAGTGAGTGTGACGTCACCCACGGCGTTCGGCTCCAAATGAAGCTCATCGAGGCCGGAGCAGTCATAGCGGCGAATCTGGAGGCGAGTTTCATAATTTGTAATTCTGACCGCGAGTATCATAGCAACCAAAGAGCCAATCCGGAGCGAGGCTGTTGAAGGTAACGCCCCTTCCCGCCCGCACCGCTGGTTTAGCAGGGAGCGGGCGCTTAGCAACGCTGTCAATCAAACCTGTTGCTAACGCTAGCGGGAGCGACCTCAAGGGAAGAAGGCGCCTGATTCGTTTGGTATTAATGTTCATATCTTGATTTACAGACACAATAGCGAAATAAAAACACCAAGATCATGTAGAGCGGGTTAAAACTGTAAGAAATGTTCATTTCTGGTGCGAGCGTCAAAGACGACCAAGAGACTGAAACGTAAAGTCAGAAGGGTTTTAATAAGTTCCACACAGGTAAAATGAACAATGAGGCAACGGACTCTCAGGAAAGAATAGGAAGAGAGTCCTGAGATGTGCATGTGGACAGCTTTTATAGTGTCTCTCAGTGTGTGTGTGTGTGTGTGTGTGTGTGTGTGTGTGCGTGTGTGTGCGTGTGTGTGTGAGGCGGGTCCTCTTCTGGTCTACATGGCCTTACACATTAAGAAACATTAGGCAAATTCGAACAAGGTGAGTGTTTTATGACCCTCTCAGAGTCGGGGTCACACATTCCTTAGTGAGAGGGGCCATACATAAGAAGTGGCCTTAACCAAAATGACCAGAACACATTTGTTATCTTATTGTCCACACGTCCTTGTGCGCCCCTCGCTGGTCTTTGGTGATCCCCCACGCAGTCCATATCCACTGGTGGCACGTGTTATTTACTTTAGCATTAGTGTATCAGGATACCAGTTTAATGCACTGCTGCACGGCTAGAAAGTACTTTACAATACGAACATTTTAAGACTAAAATGACCAGTCTGACAGCAGCAGTTGCAGAGAGAGGGGCCACAGTAAAGTGAACTGGAGCCGGAGTCGATGGAGCCGGAAGCGCGACCATGCTCACTTCCTGTATAGAACGTGGCGGCTAGCGGGTTAGCTGCGTCCATTTATGGCGGAGGCATAGTCGAACTGGTTTCATACCCGTGATTAACCAGTTCAAATCTCACCTGAAGCACGTACTGTTTGTTGTATCTCTCGCTCTTCACCGATATCACATATTCTCGTCCTGACAGGGACAAAAAATACAAATACATGACAAATTTGGCTCACATTTCAGCCATTTTCTAGCTCGGAGAATTTGAGATGGTTGTGTGGGGAAGGGCATCCTGCATAAAACCAAGTCAGCGTAGTCACATATTATCTATTAAACCATTACTAGCCTTTAAAATTACATTATTGTATTTAGTATTTTAACCTGAACAGACAAACCCACTGAAATAACCAAAGTGGGTGTTTATGCTATGGCAGAACAGTGTAGGAGAGATTTGGATCCAACAGTTGAGCTCGAAGTTGTTTCTCGCTGTGTTTACTTGTTGTATTCCTCCAATTAGGAGATGTCATGCTAACCAGAGAGTGGGTTGTTTACTCTGCCTTCTGCTGTCTGGGCAAGCATTTATTAAGTTGATAGTAAGCAGCGAGCAGGACACGAAAATCAAGGAAACTCAGGGCTTATTTATGTTGTTTTAGAACTGCATTTTTGTATAACAGAAAAGTGTGTTTACTGAACGTTTTGCTTCATAACAAAACAAAAGATGAGAACTCTATTAACTGCAATGCTTAGTTCAACGATACCTGATACGGCTTTTGGCTCTTTCGATTATAAATGCAGGCTAGAATTACTGTTACTATATGGGTTATTTCATGGCCGATATGTTTGTGTTTTTTGTTTTTTGTGTTTTGTTTATTCATGACCGATGCCGGTACCAATTATTTAAAATCTGGTGAAGCCAATAAGATCCGCCGATATTTCTGGGGCCGATATATAGGGCAGATTTTGATAATTTTCCCCAAATTATCCAATTAGAATTTAATACAGCTCAACCACAACCTTGTTTTACTACAAACTGTGTAGGGAGCAGTGTACAGACCTGTCACGATCACTCATTTTGAAGCTACAGAGAAATACTGCGATAAACGATAATATTGAAACTACTTAATGTCATGAGTAAGATTTCATTAATGCAAAATAATCCAAGTGAACTATTTTTAAATAAACTGTTTAATTAAAAGACATGAGCTGCAACAAATAAACAGCAGAATGTGCCGGTAATTAGCCATAAAAGGGACGTATTCACCCCTCAAATCTTACCGTATTACAACAAAAATACCCCAAATCTCTCGTTTTTGCAAAGAAAAAGTAGTCATGATAAATACAGAGGTTCAAAATATACAGTAGATATAATAATTATTACGACAGGCCTGTAGCAGTGTAGTCACAGTTTTGCAGTTCCCTATTTGGACTATTTTTTTTGCATATTTAGGCAGAAATATCGGCCTCTATCTCGATCTTTTATCACTACAAATACTGGGTTTCATAACAATTTATCAGGGACTAATGGTGGAAAATAGCTTTGGCTACAGACATTCACATTACACATATTTAAATTTACAAATACAAAACAAAATTCAATAGACCTGTGTAACTTTTCAGCTGTTTGACTCCGTCATAAATGTTACAGCTTTGCCTGAAATGTTCTACAGTACGGCATTAAATGTATCTGTTGCCACGGAAACAAGCAGGCGACGCTACGGGGCCAAGTTACAGGTGGCAGAGCACTTACCGAAAAAGTTGCATAGTGCAGCTTTAAATTTTAGCTGATGAAATGTTTGTTGTTAATTTGTAGATTTACACGAAAATTACGAAAAATTTTGACATTTGTTTTTTCTTTTCAGTTCCCGATCAGAAATGCTCAAATATCCTTAGTTACCGATTGAATCCAGTTTATTAAATTGGTAACTAAGCCTATTAATTATGCCACCTTATCATAAAAATACAGTTTTGGTTTTGGTCAGTTACATAACGCACACGCTGACCTCACGATCTAACAAAACACCATAATGGAGCCTTTCATTTCACCATTAATTGTGCACCAGATGTTACTCTCCACCCAGCTTTTAACATAGCCCTGTAATCTGTTTTCTGACCACAGGGAGGAGCTGTTGCAGAGCCTGGCCATCGTGCAGCACAGTTTATTGGGAGCTGGGAGCCTTCTGCGGCTGCTGGACGGACCGCGTGTCTCTGACCTGTGAGCCCAATACAGAAGCAGCCTTAAGAACACACACAGGCCTATAGTGTGTGTGTGTGTGTGTGTGTGTGTGTGTGTGTGTGTGTGTGTGTGTGTGTTACATCTGGCCCAGTGCTACTACAGTCTGCTCACGTCGCTCCACTCCACTCTTTGTCTGCAGTGTGCCCTCCATGGTGAAGCTGGGGGAGATCAGGCTGCACATAGGGGTGGACTATGGTAAGAAAGTAAGAAAAAGAAAGGAAAGAAACTAGGCGTAAAGGTAGAAGTGGAGAGAGTGGAAAGGCTTAATGCTTTTTAAAAATATATTATTAATAATAACTATACTATTTACAGTCTTAAACATGAAGAAAGACCTATTGTACGTATAGTTTATTAAAGAAGACCTATTCTGCTCGTGTCGGCTCTAAAGTTCTAATCTGTGACACTGTGGATCATTATGTTATACCGTATTTTCCTGAGTATAAGTCGCACCAGCCAAAAAATGCATAATAATGAAGAAAAAACATATATTTCGCATATAAATCGCATCTGAGTATAAGTCGCAGTCGCACCAGCCCAAAAAATGATAATAATGAAGAAAAAACATATATTTCGCATATAAATCGCATCTGAGTATAAGTCGCACCCCCGGCCAAACTATGAAAAAAGTGCGACTTATGGTGCGGAAAATACGGTAATTTACACATTTTAAATCACAATATTCATCTAAAACCACTTAATAAAAGAAACAAATCTGCTGACTTCCGCGTCAGAAAACTGCGGTGTCCAACAGGAGCTGACGTCGCCGAAAACGTTGTCACGACAAAGCGCCGCGTGCTGTCGGCGCCCCCTATGGACAGCTGCACATTTTTCTTCATTTGTACCAAAATGACGACGCGACGCTGCCGAATCCTACGAGTATCAACGATTAAGAAAATAAAACTGGAGAAGGAAGTGCGTACGTCACAGTGGGCGTGTCACAGTGGGCGTGTATCTTCACAGTGGGGTGTCACAGTGGGCGTGCAGCAAAAACGGAGGTAGATCAACAAAATGGCGTCTTGAAAATAAGAGATTAAAGATTTACTCAAACATGAATCACTCCAAATACAACTTCAGAGGCTCAACGAGAAGAAACGACTAGAACATGGATAAAAGTTATTAATTAGGTTGTTCATTATCAGGTTTTGTTCATGCTTCATTAAAGGAAACATGTTGTGCTTTAGTCTGATTATAGTAACATATCATCTCTGACACCTGTGGATCATTATGTTCAATTTTAGACATTTTAAGAAGAATATTTAGAAGAACATTTTAAGAGAACAGCGATTACTCAGATACGACTGCAGGTCAATTTTGCAGTTTAATCGGTCTCATTTAAGACGTAAGATTAAGATGCAGTTGTTGTAAAATGGTGGAATTTCTTGAGATATTGCGGTAAACATGAGTAAATAAACCAGATGCCTCTCCACCTCTGCCTCCTGCCTACAGTGGTGGTGGTGGTGGTGCTTGGCTCTGCTCAGTATGCTCTGTGTGTCCCTTGTGTCTCCTCCCATCCAGATGATTCACAGGAGAACTACAGAGAGTCCATCTGCCAAACCCTGCGTCTGCTGCTACGTGAGTGCAGATTTTAAACCCCGCACCTCACGGTCTTTCAAAACACATTCAGAAATGCACAAAAGCCCTGTTCAGACCTGTCAATCAAAGCTGAAGCCCGGCGAAATTATTACGAGTGATGACGTGATGTTTTAGGTAGTTCTGTGTCTACAAGAGGCTGTGTGCACACGTGTCCCAGTTTGATCCTGGTCTGGTCCTGATCTAGTTCTTTTTTTAGTCCTGGTTTAGTCCTGGTTTAGTCCTGATCTAGTTCTTTTTTTAGTCCTGGTTTAGTCCTGGTTTAGTCCTGGTTTAGTCCTGGTTTAGTCCTGATCTAGTTCTTTTTTTAGTCCTGGTTTAGTCCTGGTTTAGTCCTGGTTTAGTCCTGGTTTAGTCCTGATCTAGTTCTTTTTTTAGTCCTGGTTTAGTCCTGGTTTAGTCCTGGTTTAGTCCTGGTTTAGTCCTGATCTAGTCCTGATCTAGTTCTTTTTTTAGTCCTGGTTTAGTCCTGGTTTAGTCCTGGTTTAGTCCTGGTTTAGTCCTGATCTAATTGTTTTTTTAGTCCTGGTTTAGCCCTGATCTAGTTGTTTTTTTTAGTCCTGGTTTAGTCCTGGTTTAGTCCTGGTTTAGTCCTGGTTTAGTCCTGATCTAATTGTTTTTTTCAGTCCTGGTTTAGTCCTGGTTTGGTCCTGATCTAGTTGTTTTTTTTACTCCTAGTTTGGTTCTGGTTTAGTCCGGGTTTAGTCTTGGTTTAGTCCTGATCTAGTTCTTTTTTTAGTGCTGGTTTAGTCCTGGTTTAGGCCTGGTTTAGTCCCGATCTAGTCCCGATCAAGTCCTGATCCAGTCCAGGTTTAGTCCTGGTTTAGTCCGCATCTAATCCTGGTCTAGTCCCGATCTAGTCCCAGTCTAGTCCCGATCTAGTCTCGATCTAGTCCTGGTTTAGTCCTGGTTTAGTCCTGGTTTAGTCCGCATCTAATCCCGATCTAGTCCTGGTTTATTCCTGGTTTAATCCTGATCTAGTCCTGGTTTAGTCCCGGTTTAGTCCCGCTTTAGTCCCGGTTTAGTCCCTGTTTAGGCCCCGTTTAGTCCCGGTTTGGTCCCGGTTTGGTCCTGATCTAGACTTGGTGTGATCCTGTTCTAATGGGGCTGTTTTAATAATAGGTTTGTTCACATTTTAAACACGTCCAGAAGAATTTACAAAAAGATTGAAATCTGAACTGGCAAATTAACCCAAGAATCACATTTCAGAACATGTTTGTACAGATCTGAACTACAGGGTCAGACGTTTGTTTGCAGCCTGTGATCCAGAACACACACTTTACGATAATGTGAGTCTGGTCAACGGTGAATCTCCCTGTTTTCAATGGGTGTGATTGACAGGTGGATTAGCCAATCAGGGACAGGCAAAATAAAAGACAAAAATCTCACAGGAGGCTGAAAAACATGGTGGATTTCTGCAGAATCAGTGAGCGAAGCCTAAACTCTGTTAATCTGAGGTGAGAGGAATTTTATTGTAAATCACAGGAGACCAATGAGCTCCTTCGTTTCACACGCGTCACCGAGATGAACGGATCTGATTGGACGATCACGTTTGACCGGGCTTGAGACGCGATAGAGGGAACGGGGACCAGACTGACATCAATTTATATAAAAATACAGATATATCATTCTGAAGTTTGTATGAAGAATAAGACAAGATATATCGTTGTTTTTGGAGGAAATTACTGTTCCTCGATTTGTTAGTTGCGTCCACTCAAACCGCATTTTTGTTCATCTTTAATCTCGCGGCCCTGAGTCCTGGTTTAGTCCAGATCTAGTCCAGGTTTAGTCCCAGTTTTTATTTGACATTTGTTTTCAAACATGTAATTAGAGCTGAGGAGTGAAACTCATTTTAATCGATTGAGATTCAGTCATGTTTAATTAAATGGTTGTTAATGTTTTGTTTTGTTTTATTAAGTCCACAGCCAATCCGCAGTAAAAGCATTTGGTTTGGAGCAGCGTTCAGACTTAAGAGGAAGTAATTGGGCAATTTTTGTGTTAAACAGCAATAATTAAAAGTCTACATGAAGCACACACAGCAGTTACGAGCTCTGAGCTTTTCATGTTTCATTTTTCATGTTAATTTTGATTCAAACTCAAAATTAACGACGCAGGTTTAAGACGTATTTAGATTTTCTTTTTCATTTATAATAAAAAGTCTGACATTTTTACGTTCATGAAATCAGTACCGAAAACAATGTTATTATCAATCAATCGATTAGGGATGGTACATCAGTTATTGGTGATATCGAAATATAATATCGTATCGGTCCAATATTGAAAATTTTGCAGATATTTGGCACCAATATATGTATATACAGGTTATCGGCCACAACAGCGAGACAAATATCAGATATCGTATCGGCCATAGACTGGATATATAAATGGACATCGCTAACCTGCTAGCCGCCGCGTTGCAAACAGGAAGTGAGCGTGCGCGCGCTTCCGGCTCCGGCGACTCCCTCTCTCTGTACCTGCTGCTGTCAGACTCGTCATTTTGATCTTAAAATGTTCGTATTAACCCTCTACATGATCCTGGGGTGTTTATTTCGCTATTTTGTCCTTGAAGATATGAACATTAATAATAATAATAATAATAATAATAATTTGTCAGTTCATATTTCAGTCTTCTCTCAAATGGTCATGGAGGATGTGATTTAAATATGTGACTATGGACTGATTCTGATTTTAAAACAAAAACTGCCAATCTAATTACCATATTTTCCGGAGTATAAGTCGCACCAGCCAAAAACTGCATAATAATGAAGAAAAAAACATATATTTCACATATAAGTCGCATCTGAGTATAAGTCCCACCCCTGGCCAAACTATGAAAAAAAGTGCGACTTATAGTCCAGAAAATACGGTATATATCAATACTTAAATGCGCTATTTGATCTATTTTCTATATTCTTTCAGCCTTCATTTATAGAATCTTTGTCACTACCATAGACTGTATATATAAGTGGACATAGCTAACCCGTTAGCCGCCGCGTTACAAACAGGAAGTGATCATGGGCGTGCTTCCAGCTCCATCGACTCAGCTCCAGTTCACTTCCTGTGTTAAACTCCGCCCCTCTCTCTGTACCTGCTGCTGTCAGACTCATTTTGGTCTTAAATGTTCGTATTAACCCTCTACATGATCCTGGGGTTTTTATTTCACTGTTGTGTCTGTAAATCAACATATGAACATTAATAACAAACAAATCAGGCGCCTTCTTTCCCCTGAGCTTCATTTGGAGCCGAACTCTGCGGGTGACGTCACACTCACTCAGTCACTTCTTTACACAGTCTGTGGTTACTACGTGTGTGTAAAATTGGTCTGTATTTCTATTATAAATGAAGCTTATAAACTCTATGTATTATTCAGCTGCTTTCTGACATTCAGTGAGTTCTCCAGGCTGCTCATTAATCTACACTACGTTACACCAACTACTGGACTGGAAGTAAACTCAAAACTGAACTCAAATATTTAAATTACAGAAAAAGATCACGTAATGAAATTAGCATAAAGGGAGTTTTCTTTTTCCACGGGCTGCTTCAAACGTTGTGTTTTTGATGAATAAGAAGCAGTATTTTTTCCTGTGATGATCTAAAAGCACAAACTAATTGCATTTTAAAACTTGGAAATGTCAAATTTACATATAATCCCTTTAGTTAGTGCGGCACCAGTACGAGTTAACAGCCCACTGCAGGAAACGTCTGAGGTGGGGTAGTTTCAAACTGGCTTCCACTTAATTATAAAGTGTCATTTTAAAGATTCGTAAGAGCCGTAGTTGTGTAATATAGTTTACTTTCACATTACTGCCCAGGAATTATCTATAATCAATATTAAAGGTGCACTGTGTAACTTTTCTGGTGGAGTGTCTGAATCAGCTTGAATAAAATCTCATTTGAAATTTTCTCCCAAATTTTGCCAATTTGATTAGATTTGTGATATGTTTAAAAAGTAGGATTCTGTTCCGAGTTCACCTTCATGTTTGAGGGAATTCTGAAAACATGAACTGATTAACGAACGCAAGAACACATGAATTTCAGAACATGTTTGTAGAATCCTCAGACTACGGATACTACGAGATTTTTCTATATAAAAACATTACTGTATTTTCCGGAGTATAAGTCGCACCAGCCAAAAAATACATAATAATGAAGAAAAAAACATATATTTCACATATAAATCGCATCTGAGTATAAGTCGCGCCCCCGGCCAAACTATGAAAAAAGTGCGTCTTATAGTCCGGAAAATACGGTAATATTTGCTTCTATGGCGAAAACATTCCATTATCTAAATAACTGCAGCGTTTTCGCCAACTCAAATTGCGATATCGATTTTATTACAACCATAGACTGTACAAAGAAGTGGACTAAGTGAGTGTGACGTCGCCCGCAGCGTTCGGCTCCAGATTCACCCGTATAACTGCTAGCCTGAGTCCCACATTTGGAATTCTGACCGCGAGTATCATAGCAACCAAAGAGCCAATCCGGAGCGAAGCTGTTGAAGGTAACGCCCCTTCCCGCCCGCACCGCTGGTTTAGCAGGGAGTCAATTTTCAATCAAACCTGACGCTAGCGGGAGCGACCTCGGGGAAAGAAGGCGCCTGATTTGTCTGTTATTAATGTTCATATGTTGATTTACAGACACAATAGTGAAATAAAAACCCCAGGATCATGTAGAGGGTTAATACGAACATTTAAGACCAAAATGACGAGTCTGACAGCAGCAGGTACAGAGAGAGGGGCGGAGTTTTTACACAGAAAGTGAATTGGAGCCGGAAGTGCGCACACGATCACTTCCTGTTTAGAACGCGGCAGTTAGCGTGTTAGCTATGTCCATTTATATAAACAGTCTATGATTACAATATATTCAAAGCACTATATAAATTTACTGTTTACTGCTTTACTGTTATTATTTTTGCATTATGTCTGCACCTTTTATATCTGCTTATTTTTTATTGTAGATCACATTTTGGAGCACTCAGAAGACGACACCAAGTCACTTTTTGTCATCATTAAGGTACATGGCTTCTACCTGCCCCATAGTAACTCTCTATTATTTATAAGGGACGTGCCATTACGCTCCCCCCTTCGCCTCCTCCTCTGCCGCTCTGACACCTCATTCTCTCCGTCTCCGTCCGCAGATCATCAGCGACCTCATGTTTTTCCGTGGCACTCACAAAAAGGAGTTTGATTCGCGTTGGAAGAGCTTCACACTGGTCAAAAAGTCCATGGAAAATCGGGTAAAGGCGGCGGCGCTGATTGACCGTTTCAATCAGGCCTCTGTGATTTGAATATATTTTTTTATTTTTCCGCAGCTTCTGGGCAGAAAGAAGCACATACGAGCCCTGCTCATCGACCGAGTGCTACTGCAACATGAGGTCAGGCTCCCTGGGATGGATGGGAGTAGTGGGAGTAGTAGTAGTTGCAGTTGTAGTGGTAGTAGTAGTTGAGGTAGTAGCAGCAGTAGTAGGAGTAGTGGTAGTAGTTGCAGTTGTAGTGGTAGTAGTAGTTGAGGTAGTAGCAGCAGTAGTAGGAGTAGTGGTAGTAGTTGCAGTTGTAGTAGTAGTTGCAGTAGTTGTAGTAGTTGTTGTAGTAGTAGCAGTAGTTGTACTAGTTGTTGTAGTAGTAGTAGTTGCAGTTATAGCAGTAGCAGTAGTAGTAGTAGTAGGAGGAGTAGGAGTAGGAGTAGTAGTTGCAGTTGTAGTAGTAGTAGTAGCAGTAGTAGGAGTAGGAGTAGAAGTTGCGGCTGTAACAGTAGTAGTAGTAGTTGTAGCAGTTGTTGTTGCAGTTGCTGTAGTAGTAGTAGTTGTAGTAGTAGTAGTTGCGGTTATAGTAGTAGGAGTAGGAGTTTCGGTTTCAGCAGTAGCAGTAGTAGTAGTAGGAGGAGGAGGACTAGTAGTTGTAGCAGTAGCAGTAGTAGGAGTAGGAGGAGGAGTAACTGTAACTGTAGTAGTAGCAGTAGTAGTAGGAGGAGGAGGAGGACTAGTAGTTGTAGCAGTAGCAGTAGTAGGAGTAGGAGGAGGAGGAGGAGTAACTGTAGTAGTAGCAGTTAGTAGTAGTGGAGGAGGAGGAGTTGTAGCAGTAGCAGTAGTAGGAGTAGTAGCAGCATTTGTAATTGTAGGATAATCAAAAGTACTGAAACTCAGATACTAATCGATACTAAAACTAGTATCAAAACTAGATGCTCTTTTGTAGTATTGATACTTCAAGAAATATACATTTCTCTCTTGTTTATGTGATTTCTTGAATAGTTTTGTAATAATAATAATGCCTTAAACTTATAATGTGTTTTACAGGTCTGTCAGAGCCTCTTAAAGTGCTGCACTTTAGTCATTATTCATTCACTCCACTCTCCGAGGTGGTAATCTACTGTTGTAGCCACAGCTGCCCTGGGGCAGACTGACAGAAGCGAGGCGGCCACTCTGCGCCACCGCCAGAATTAAATCACACACCACTTTACCGAGGCAAAGTGGGCGTGGTGTCTTGCCTAAGTAAAATGAACCAGCCAATGAACCAGTAAAAAAACACATGGAAACATGAAGAAAGTGTTATTTTGTGTTGGAGAAGTGCAGATTCTAATAAAGAGCATTTTTATCAGCATCAGACCTGTTCCTTAGTATCAAAATCAAGTTTGGATCATAGTATCGCGACAACACTCAGCAGTAGTACTAGTATTTG
>KN473173.1:0-14331 GCA_000787095.1 Periophthalmodon schlosseri
TGCTGTCTGACAGTGTTCCAGCTTTGGGCTGAGAGCACAGGTGAGCCCAAACAAAGATAACTTTAAGTAGTAGTAATAATTAGTAGTAGTATTAGCCTATGTTCAATGTAACTGAAATCCAAATAAGCGGTAGTAGTAGTGGGACTAGCAGTAGTATTTATTTATTTATTTGATTGGGACAGTGCATGTTAATGAACAGACAGGATACAACATGAATGGAAACATACCAGATTATAGAAAAGGCTAATTGCCATCCGTTGTTCCAAGGGCTGGGGTCACAAAAGGGCCAAAATAAAAATTGCACATTACATTCACTGCAGTTCCCAATTATTGCACCATCCAAAATACTGCATAATCCATTCATTGCACAGTCAACATTATTTCAGTCAGATTGGCCCCATTCAAGACAATGACATTTTATACCCACCCCCTTCATATTTTGCCCATACATGCAAATATGTCCATAGAAAAGTTAAAATCACAATGCTACTACTACAACTACTACTACAACGACTACTACAACTACTACTACAACTACTACTACTAGTATTAGTAGTAGTAGTAGGACTAGTAGTAGTAGTAGTAGTAGTAGGACTAGTAGTAGTAGTAGAAGGACTAGTATTGTTGTATTAGCGTATATTCAAGCTACTTGTAATTCAAATAAGTAGTAGTAGTAGTTGTAGCAGTAGTACCAGTAGTAGTACCAGTAGTAGTACCAGTCTTTAGTCTAGACCAGTCCACACAAAGTAGTAGCAATGGTTGTTGTGGTATCAGCGCATGTTCAAGCTACTAGTAATCCAAATTAGTGGTAGTAGTAGTAGTAGTAGTCTGTAATGGTCTTTAGTCCAGTCCATGCAGCCAGTCTCAGACCAGATTGGTAGTTGGGTAATTTTAGGATGATTCACAGAGCTCACATTTGCAGGGCTCCAGTTTGAAGCGTGAGGACAGAGACGGGCTTTGTACTGTCGTTTTCCACTCCTGTGTTTGTCTCTGAACGCGGCTCCCTCCTGGACACTCAGATCTGTTAAGTCTGAGGTTTCTGCATCTGCTTCACATGTGACAAAAGACACAGGGATTCACAATGACAAGTAGTGTATTTTAAGTATTTTAAAGCTGCACTGTTACTTTTCTGCCACGTGCTTGTGTCCGTGGAGATGCTGTTGCTTTGCTTAGAATGTTCAAAAGTATGACCTATTGTGCCTCCTATGAATAGCTGCACATCACCGATTTAGAAAATAAAATTGAAGAACGAAGTAAATACGTCACAGTGGGCGTGTAACGGTGGCGGTGAAAACGGGAGTTGATCGGCAAAATGGCGTCAAGTAAATACTCACAGTGGGCGTGTAACGGTGGCGGTGAAAACGGGAGTTGATCGGCAAAATGGCGTCTTGAAAATAAGTGATTAAAGATTACTCAAACGTGCACGAATCACTCCAGATACAACTGAAATATGATTAAAAGCTCTGAAAAGTCCATATAAACAACTGCAATCGAAAACATGCCAGATAGACAAGTTTAGTGCCATAGTCAGGAAGATTCCAGGCAAAGCAATGACATTTCCATGGAGACGAGCAGGTGGCAGACCTCAGCCAGAAAAGTTACATAGTGCGCCTTTAAACAATATCAAGGTTGTTTAAGATTTTTGAATGTTAAAATACTCACATATGGAGCGCAGACGACATTGTTTATGTATTTAGGATATGGTCTTTTTTATGAGTTCACTTGCACACACACACACATCAGAGCTAAAACTGGACTAGACCAGGACTAGACCAGGACTAGACCAGGACTAGATCACAGACTGGACCATGGACTGGACCACATACTGGATTAGACCAGGACTAGACCACGGACAGGACCACGTACTGGACTAGACCAGGACGCGACCACTGACTAGACCATGGACTAGACCAGAGACAAGACCAGGACTAAACCATGAACTAGACCACAGACTGGACCACGGACTGGACCATGTACTGGACTAGACCACAGACTGGATCACAGACTGGATCACAGTCTGGATCACAGACTGGATCACAGACTGGACCACGGACTAGAGAACTTACTGGACTAGGCCAGAACTAGACCAGGACTAGACCATGGACTGGACTGGACCAGGATTAGACCATGGACTAAACCAGAGACAGGATAAGGACTAAACCATGGACTAGACCACGGACTGGACCACGGACTAGACCAAGCTACATCAGCTCTAAACCCAAGTAATATCCAAAAGGAGGGAGATAATTGTATTCCATTATATTTATCCCGAACTCTACAAAATCAAAAATCCAGGCTTTGAATAAGGCATTATTATATGATCTGATTAGTTAAAGAGGGGATATTTTACTTCTATGGGGTATTAAAAAAGGGGGTATTTTACTTCTGTGGGGTATTAACTGCTAACACATAACTTATTTAGATCATCATGTTTCCTTTTATTGTTTAGAAAATGCTATATTTGCCAAAAACAACAAATTAACATGTTTTATAAGTTTCACTTTGGTTTTTGATGCTCTGAGTCTCCCCTCCCTCTGCTCCCAGCGCTAACTCCCTCCCCCTTCAGAGCGACATCACAACACAATCAGCTGCATCCCACTAATGAAACTACTGCACATCACATCAGGTTTGTCAAGTTGCCGTGTACAGTTTTGTATCATGTTTTTGTATATTTATGGAGAATTGTCATATGGGAGCATGGGTGACGTAGGCTTGTGGGCGGAGCCTTGTATAGAATCTTACAGCCAACTGGAAGGAGGGTTTGAATAAGGCCCTCGCTAAATTACTCAAACATGGATGGATGACGTCTAAAACCTCTTCAATAGTAAATTCTAATAGCAGTTGTACCATGTACTGGACTAGACCACAGACTGGATCACAGACTGGACCACGGACTAGAGAACTTACTGGACTAGGCCAGAACTAGACCAGGACTAGACCACAGACTGGACTAGACCAGGACTAGACCATGGACTTGACCAGGATTAGACCACGGACAAGACCAGGACTAGACCATGGACTAAACCAGAGACAGGACAAGGACTAAACCATGGACTAGACCACGGACTGGACCACAGACTAGACCACGGACTAGACCAAGCTACATCAGCTCTAAACCCAAGTAATATCCAAAAGGAGGGAGATAATTGTATTCCATTATATTTATCCCGAACTCTACAAAATCAAAAATCCAGGCTTTGAATAAGGCATTATTATATGATCTGATTAGTTAAAGAGGGGATATTTTACTTCTATGGGGTATTAACTGCTAACACATAACATATTTAGATCACCATGTTTCCTTTTATTGTTTTGAAAATGCTATATTCGCAAAAAATAACAAATTAACATGTTTTATAAGCTTCACTTTGGTTTTTGACGCTATGAGTCTCCCCTCCCTCTGCTCTCTGCGCTAAGTCCCTCCCCCTTCAGAGCGACATCACAACACAATCAGCTGCATCCCACTAATGAAACTACTGCACATCACATCAGGTTTGTCAAGTTGCCGTGTACAGTTTTGTATCATGTTTTTGTATATTTATGGAGAATTGTCATATGGGAGCATGGGTG
Organism: Periophthalmodon schlosseri; assembly: GCA_000787095.1. NCBI lineage: Eukaryota > Metazoa > Chordata > Actinopteri > Gobiiformes > Gobiidae > Periophthalmodon > Periophthalmodon schlosseri. Next base: position 3,571 of record KN473173.1, read on the forward strand.
ACGTAGGCTTGTGGGCGGAGCCTTGTATAGAATCTTACAGCCAACTGGAAGGAGGGTTTGAATAAGGCCCGGGAGAGATCGCTAAATTACTCAAATATGGATGGATGACATCTAAAACCTCTTCAATAGTAAATTCTAATAGCAGTTGTGTGATTTTGTCCCTACTTCTTGCTTGCTTTGTTACAGCAGAATTACGCCCTCTAGTGTACAGTGTGGGAATTCTTGTTCCCATCTGGCCCAGTGAAGGCAGTGTATTTGAGCCTACCATATAAACATTACATTCAACAAAGTAACCAGACACATTTTAGGATTTATTAAAATTGCACACTTTTATTCCACCTTTATTCGGCATAAAACTTTTAAAATACATAAAGAAATTTCCTTTTAATTTGCAATTACCAGCAAACTGCAAATAGTCATGATAACTGGCTACTTACTTGGCTAAATCAAATGTGAGCTACAGATTACTCCATAAATAAATACTTTACAGACAAGTTAAAATATATTTGAAATTAACTATATAATTAACAAACATTTGCACATTAAATGATCTAATAGCACTTTTGTTTATACATTCAGACATCAACGGAACAAAACATGCCATTTTTCAACATGTAAAAAGGTTAAAGGGCCCATGTTACGCGGATCTATGTTATAATGTTGTTTCCTCATCACAAACAGACCTGGAGTTGTGTTTTGTTTCATTCACACATGTTTGAGAAACCCTTTATTATTAGTCTGTCTACATCTCCAAAGCTCAAAATGCTCCGTTCCACCTTGTGATGTCGTGAAGCGGTAGTTTTCAAGTTAACAGCTACCTACCGCTTCATGACATCACAAGGTGGAACGGAGCGTTTTGAGCCTTGCCGTTGTAGACTAATAATAAACTAATTATTCAAACATGTGCGAATGAAACGAAACACAACCTCCATGTTTTTGAGGAGGTAACAACACTATAACATGACCTAAAGCTCACGAGTCAATTTTTGCGCAATACAGGACCTTTAAATAAAACTCCAACATAATATACAGGTGGAGCAGCAGGTCACTGGGTGCAATGTTTACTACATGGAATGACGGCCATTTCACACTCAATTCTGAGCCAAACAGTGGGTGGTAGCATTTTGGTGGACCTGCCAAGCGCTCATAGATGTTATACATGTTAGCGTAGCATGTGAAAGCCACAACAGCTCAAAATAAACTTGTAAAGTGTTTGAGCCGTCCACCTGAAGGCCATAAACGGGTTTCCAGTACAAACTGTTCTACGTACAGACACTGGGCAAAGTAGTTTAAAGGTGCTTAAAAGAAACTAAATAAACAGCAGCAGCAGTATCTTAAGTAGAAGTTTTAGTAATAGTATCAGTAATATCAGTAGAAGACATACTAACAGAAGTAGTAGTGGTGGTAGTAGCAGTTGTAGTAAGTAGCAGTGAGTAGTATGAGTAGAAGTACTTACGGCAGCAGTAGTAGTCGCAGTAGTAACAAGCAGTACTTGGTATCTGTATGTAAGGTATACAAAAGGAAGCAAGGAATTTGAACATACATAGAAAACTGATTTATAAACTACTTATGTTTGCACATTTGCATTGGGATCGATTGCATAATTAAGTTGAATATGATTTTTTTTTTAATCTGGGCAATAAAAATGAAAGATTGTTGTGTCTGGGTGGGTTTACTCCAGGCTCTCCAGTTTCCAGTTTCCCCCATCAGTCCAAAACTGTCACGCACCAGAGGTAAAATAGATACCAGAGCAAAAAAATAGTCAAGAAAAGGAATCACATGAAAAAACTACTTAAGTAAAAGTATTAAAGTGCCTGTGTAAAAATGTACTTTAAGAGTAAAAAGTAAAAGTATTTTGCACAGAGTTTGAGGTCTTACAAAGCTTCAAATGTAGTGATTTTGATAAACATTTGAGCTGAATTTTGTTCAACAGAAACAACTGAATCAATCATTTTTTTCCTCACTGTTTTTATTTGTATATTTGTGTTTGCTCAAATAATGAACATGTTAAAAATAAACCCTCGGCCTTTTCTGCAGGTCTCAAACAATAAAAAAATACTTTTACTTTTCAGTCCAGTTCAAAAATGTAGTGGAGTAGAAAGTACAGATACATGCTCTCAAATGTAGTGAAGTAAATGTAAAAAGTACCCACTGTAAAACTGACTGGAAGTAAATTAAAAAGTACCCACTGTAAAACTGACTAGTACTTAACTACTTTTACTTCATTACGTTCCACCACTGCCTGACAGGTGGCCCCAGTGGTTTTGAAGGATGGGTCAAATGCAGAGACTCTTTATACTGTAATTACGGTATTGATCCCAAAGAGTGTGACATTCAAGTTTGGCTAAATGATATATAAAGTTTTAAATAAAGTATAAATTAATTTGATTGCAGTCAGCAGCAAAGTTATACTAAGGCATATCCAGCAAAAACATCAGGTACATGTGTTTTTTTTACATAGAAATTCACTGGGACGGTCCATGCACTTTACACTGAAGACATGCAGTTTCTAAAGGGCTTTTGAAAACCTATTAGCTCAGGTTAAAGCAGCAAATATTCTACCTTCTCCGGCTGTTTACAAGTACAGTTTAAAGGGCCTATATTACACAAAACTGACTCTCGTGAGCTTTAAGTCATGTTATAATGTTGTTACCTCATCAAAAACATACCTGGAGTTGTGTTTTGTTTCATTCACACATGTTTGAGTAACACTTTATTATTAGTCTGTTTACATCTCCAAAGCTCAAAATGCTCTGTTCCACCTTGTGATGTCATCATGTGGTAGTTTTAAAGTGAACAGCCACTCTATTATACACTAGAATAACCATCAGTTGTTGCGTTTGTAAAAAACATTTTCGTTTTACCTTTTGTTCAGTTGAGATGACCACAGAAAGTCTACAATATCTTCTGGTGTTTTCCAATGATTCTAGTGAAGGTGTACGGAGTCTAAAAACACAGTGGAGCACTTCCTGCATCACCACTCAATGACATCACCAGGTGGGACAGAGTGTTTTCAGTTTGAGAGAAGAACTCAGTCTAAATATGCAGGGATTGTGTGTTAAACATGTGTGAATGAAATGAAACACAACTCCAGGTCTGTTTTTGATGAGGAAACAACATTATAACATAGGTCAGAAAACAGCGTAATATGGGCCCTTTAAGGAGGTCTCTCACAAAAAGTAAATAAAATACTTTAAATCCAGCCAATGTACTTTTTGAATGCATTTTCCAACCCATACATTAAAGTTGCACAATGTAACTTTTCTTGTGGAGGGTTTCTGCTTGCACTCATAGAGCCGTTATAGTTTTAACTAGAATGTTCCACAATATGGCATTCAGATCATCTGGATCCATGAAGACAAGCAGCTTGGCACCACCACGCCAAGTTACAGGTCAGATCTGTGGAGAAGCGATCCGGCTCGCAGTGAGAATGCATGTATTCCCCATGTATTTTTGATCATAAAAACACCCGTAATGAAATAAATATCATAATGCCATACTGAGAAACATTCCAGGCAAAGCAATAACACCTCCATGGAGACAAAAAAGGTTACACAGTGCACCTTTAACTTGAATACAGAAGAAAAGTTTAGGTAACAATCTCAAGTTTTGCGGTTTTTAACTTTCACTCAAGTAATACTTACATTGTTTAGTACTAACTGCAAGATTTTTTTTCATTATATATTGAAAACCATTTGTACCAGCCCAGTCTGTACTTAGAAAGGGCATCTGGTATAAACGCTTTTACAGTAAGCACAAAGCTTTAAAGCAGAACTAAGTAACGTCCTTGGTCTCTCTGTTGTCTCAATGCAGAAAACCACACTAGCAATATGGCCGACACTGAGCTGGAAAACCCCAGCTGTTTTTTTTTGTTATACTGGAACAATGCTTTATGTTTTTGTATGCGAATAAACTGAATTATTTCAATTTAAAAAAAAAAAAAATCTTGACAGTGTGTTCTCATAAGTGGGCTGCAGGGGGAGCTCTATCGCTGAAACTTACTTAGCTCTGCTTTAAACCAATTTCACATGTGAAGGGCGCTTAAATATTGAATTATTTAAGCTTCAAATGTTATGTTTAGTCTCCTGCTTATACAATAAAAGCACACCAACCGTGTTTAGATTTACACACATTTTCAGAAAGCATCCTTGATATTCTTGAGTTGCCGCACGGCGAGGTCCACGGGGAGGTTGAATTTAAGATGGCTGATCCGTCCCAAAATACGCAGCGCTCCTTCGAATCCAGTCTGGGCCATGTAACTCCACGACAGATAATGTGGGTGGATAAGAGTCCCGGATTTACACAACAAGTTCAACCAGGAAACTAGTCTCTGCTCGTTCAGTGCCATACAAACTAAAGCTTTAAACTCCGTATCTGGACCTCTTTTGAACCTATCATGCTCGTTCAGAACAGTGTGAATCGCCCACAGAAGAGACTGCTTTGGCGTTACCGTCACCGCCCCGCCCCCTACTGGCAGACTGAAAGATTGCGATAGCTGTCTTGCTGGCGATTCGACGAAAGCCTTACCGTTTTTGGAGTGGTAGTATTTGACAAAAAGTTCCCAGGGATGCAGGTCACGAGGGGCCGACCGGTAAGGAAGTAGGCACGAGATCGGCGCTAAAACCAAGCTGACGGTTTGCGATGGCGAACACAAACCGTGCGCTAACAAGTCTTTCAGTGCTATAGCCAACTCTTTACGTACGGCCGCCGTTAGCTCGTCTCTAGGTCCCAAAGAGGCGTTACTGGTGTAGTTAACGACGTGCTCGAAAGAAGGTTGTCGTCTTGAACCTAAAATTCTTACTTTATCTACAGCTGTTTCGAGGCGCTGAAGAAGGGGTCCGTAGTCCTGGGCGGTAGCGTCGGGGGACCACATGTTTTGGGGTACGTGTCCCGCGCCGCAGCCGAACTGACTCGCTGCAAAGATCTGGAGGACAGCCAAAGCTCGCTGGATGAGCTGAAGACCGGTCTCTCTGAGCTTCTGTGCCTGCTCTGGGTCAACTGCAGAGAGAGGAGGCGAGTTTTATGAAGTGGACAAAGTTACCGATTAAAATGTGTATGTAGCAGGTTAGCCTACTCATTTCACCAAAACATAGTTAAAGAGCGGGTATTTTACTTCTATGAGGTATTAACTGCTAAGAAATAACATATTTAGATCACCATGTTACCTTTGATTGTTTTGAAAATGTTATATTCACCCAAAACAACGTATGTGAGATTAAAGTTTTTTAAGGATCACTTTCGTTTTTGAGTCTCCCTGTGCTAAGTCACTCCCCCTTCAGAGCGCTATCACAACACAACCGCTAATGAAACTACTACACATCGCATCCGGTTTATCAGAGCGCTATCACAACACAACCGCTAATGAAACTACTACACATCGCATCAGGTTTATCAAGTTGCTGTGTACAGTTTTGTATCATGTTTTTGTATATTTACGGAGAACTGTCGTGAGGGAGCGTGGGTGACGTAGGCTTGTGGGCGGAGCCTTGTACAGAATCTTACAGCTAACCGTAAGGAAGGTTCAAATAGGGCTTGGGAGAGATTGCTAAATTACTGAAACGTGCATGGATGACATATAAAACCACGTTTTTGACGAGGGAACAACATTATAACATGGTAGAAAGCAAAAACAATGTATTGCTTTTGCCCAGTTTTTTGCCTAGTTAATGTTGCCTAGTTTTATCTAGTTTGACTTTTATGCTGAAGTTTACAATTTGACTTCCTGGTTGGACACGAGCAGCAGATATGGCATGTGTAGAGCTTATTCCATAATTGTTACCTAGCAACCACAATGTTAACAGGGACCAAACCTTGTCTAATTTACACAATATTTACGATTTGTAGAATAAAAATAGTGTTTTGTTCCTTGCATGTAAACTGTATCTGCATTTTGGTTGGTACTTGCCGCCATTTCCTGTACTTTTCAATATTTCCTCACATTTTTTTATAATCTGCCACTGGAAAATGATAAATATTCACCACAGATGCCCTCAGAGGAAGAATACAATCTCAAACTTGCCTTTCTTCTTGACTCCTGGAGCTTTGGTCTTGGTCCCTTCACCTTGAGGCTGCTGACAGTGGGCTCCTCCAGAGAGAAGAGGGTTTCCTACCTCATCTGAAAAACAACATACGAGTCGGGTCTCAGTCCGGGTCTCAGTCCGGGTCTCAGTCCGGGTCTCAGTCCGGGTCTCAGTCCGGGTCTCAGTCCGGGTCTCAGTCCTGGTCTCAGTCCTGGTCTCAGTCCTGGTTCAGTCCTGGTTTATTTCGCGGTTTTAAATTTAAATTAAGCTTAGTCAAAGTTTAAACCATTTTTAATCTCAGTCCGTCCTGCATGTTTTTGTGTTTTTCGTCCTCGGTTTACACCTGGCTCACCTTGGATGAAGTTGATGAACATCTCGAGGTCTCGTATCTGCGTCTTGAGCTGCTCGACCAGCTGCTCTTTGACTCTGGCCGGGTTCACGATCTGAGCGATGGCCATGTCCACCCTCTGCCTCAGCTCCTCCGGGCTCAGACTCCCGATGTCCTCGTTCAAGTTCACGTCCAGCTTCTTGATCAGCTCGTCTATGATCACCTGCACACGGACGCAGGCGCCTCACCATTAAGCATTGCGTGTACATCGATTCATAAAAAAACTGAAAATAGGAGGTATGTGTTTAGGTCTTCATCATGCTCCTATTTCACAAGTATTGAAATTGTATTGCTGTTTGAACCCCTGGCAACATAGCTAAGACTGATATGTGTTTAAATTTATCTCACAAACCCTTGGCACATCGTTATTATTTACATTTTTAGGCCTGTGTACGGCTTAAGAATATCTTTTTCCAGATGGTGAAGTGAAACTGGGGCAGACTGCCAAAGTGCAGTCACTGAGAGTGCTTTCTGGGTTTATAACAGTTTAAATACTTAATTATAAGGCAGACAGGGCTGATTTTACAGTATAAACAAAATATACTCATTAGAAAAAAGCTAGCTTCAGGGGTAAACATGACAAAAAACGCCTAGGGTCAAAATCAATCAGATATAATTATTACAAATTTTTTCACCTGCAAAAAACCTGGAAACAAAAATAGAACTAAATTGTTACTGTGGCTGTGTCTAGACTGAGAATTAACAGCTTGCGTAACAGCTACCAGGGCATAAATGATGAGCGGTAAGTGATTAAAACGCGCAGCTGCGGCGCCCTCTAGTGTCGCCCCACCTTCTGCCTCTCCATGACCACAGACTGGGGCAGGGAGTCGTAGCTGCCCTCCTGATAGGCAAACCGCTCCAGGTCGTCCAACTGCGTCTTCAGCTGAAAAATCAGGTCCTTCTGTTTCTCCCTCTGAGCCTCCAGTCGCTCCCTCTTCTCTCGCTCCGTCTGGGACAAAAAACAAAAGCTATAGTTTAATGTCATTTTATTTTTATTTATTTTACTACCCAATCACAGTGTGTATAGTCAGGCCTGTCCTGATGATTATGATGATCCACGCAGTAAATATTAAGCCCACCTAAATATCCATGTGTTTCAGAGTGATGAAAAATGAGAACTGTTGCCGTAGCGTTTAAAGGGCCCATATTACACCATTTTCTGATCTGTGTTATAATGTTGTTTCCTCATCACAAACAGACCTGGAGCTGTGTTTCGTTTCATTCAAACACTCTGTTCCTCCTTGTGATGTCATGTGGTAATACATGAAGTGCTCAACTCCCTATATATACACGTTTTGTGCGTGTATCTCTCTCTCTTATATATTTATTTATAATTATATATATACACATACATACACACACAGGTAAAGGTTGATTCAAGAGTTTACAGTAATACAACACAACTGACTTTAATGTGGCACTGATACAGAAGGAAACACATTTTGTACTCACCAGATCCTCCTATAGTGGAAGCATGTGATCAAAGACAACAGATTTTTAAAGGAAAGATGAAAACATGTAGATCTGTGTATTTACAGAGGAGTTCTGCTTTTAACCTAAATTTAATCGAGATTCATCCGTCGTCAGTGATCATCTTGGGGCTTTAAATCAAGAGGTTTACGGCCAAACCTCAAGCCGAGTTCAGACTTTGGAGGAAGAAGTTTCACTATTTTGTTTTGTTTTAAAAGGTACACTCTATGCAACTTTTCTGGTTGAGGTCAGACCCTTCACCAGAAAAGTTACATAGTGCCCCTTTAAATGGGTTGTCAAGAGTATCGAAAAATTATTAATCGATACTAAAACTAGTATCGAAGCTAGATACTCATTTGAGCAGGTACAGATACTAAAAAAGTCACATTCACAGGACAGAAATGAACCTTTCCTGAATATCTTTAGAATGATCTTGAGCTGTATCTTTCACAAGTATAAGACACATAGACTAGTTTACGCCCATGGACCACTATGAACCTACTGGACGACTGAGGGATTACACAGATATAAGGCCACATGGGAATAGAAAAGAAAGTCCTACCATTTAATGTGGAAAGTCACATTCTGTTGTCTAAAGAAACAGTGTTTTTATTATCATTGTAGCATTTTATAACTAGATGAAATAGTCTGATCCATTTCCCTGCAGTCTGGACAGTGGCAGGTTTCGGTCTTGTGTTTACGTAGAGTCTTTATCAGAGTTTGGCTGGAGGCTTGTTCCTTCAGTAAACTCAGCAAACTCCAGTCTGCAGCAGTGAGCCAGCGAGTGCGTCATCAATGCCTGATTTACCACTAGAGATAAAGACACAAGAACAGACGCCACAGGGACACAACCAGAGGGAGACGATAACGAAACAAAGAACAGGAGCCAAGCAAGCAGAGAGCGGAGAGAAGAGGAGGAGAGAGAGAAGAGAGAGAGGGAGAGGGGAGAGAGAGAGAAGGCGGGAGAGAAGAGAGAGGGAGAGAAGAGAGAAGGGAGAGGGGAGAGAGAGAGAAGGCGGGAGAGAAGAGAGAGGGAGGGAGTAAGAGAGGAAGGGATAGCAAGGGAGGAAGGGATAGAGAGAGAGGGGGAGGAAGGGAGGAAAAGAGAGAGAAGAGAAGAGAGAGAGGGGGGAGGGAGAGAGGGATGGAGAGGATGGAGAGGAGAGAAAGGGGGAGAGAACAAGAGAGGATGCGGGGGGGAGAGAGGAAGGGGGGGGGAGGGGGGGAGAGGAGAGAAAGGGGGAGAGAACAAGAGAGGATGCGGGAGGGAGAGAGGAAGGGAGGGAGAGTGAGGGAGAGAGCGAGGGAGACGGGAGGAAGAGAGAAATTGAGGAAGAGAGGGAGAGTGGGACAGAGGGAGAGGGAGGGAAGGAGAGAGGGAGGAAGGCAGAGAGAGGGAGAGAGAAAGGGAGAGAAAGGGGAGGAGAGAAGAGAGAGAAAGAGGTTGGAGAGAGGGAGAGAGGGAGAGAGAGGGATGTGGAGAGAGGGAGAAAAAGAAGGAGGGAGAGAGAGAGAGAGAGAAAGAGGGAGGGCTGGGGATAAGTGTCAAGTCGTGATATTTGCTATGTTTACATAAGGAGCAGACTACAGGGTAAATAAATAGTAACCAAGGGGAACTAAGGTAATACTGCTAATAACACTGGAAAACAAAAGTGACAGGTTTGAGAGACCAACAGGATATTTTTGTCTGGGCCAAACACCGACCTAAAGAACTGACAGAAAACTCACAGCCCAAAATGTGCAGGGATGTTTATTAAAGGTTTGATCTATGTTATAATGTTGTTTTCTCATCACAAACAGACCTGGAGTTTTGTTTTGTTTTGTTTAACACACAAACCCTGCACATTTAGGCTGAGTTCTTCTCTCAAATAGAAAACACTCCACCTTGTGATGTCATGTGGTAATATAGGAAGTGTTCCACTGTGTTTTTAAACTCCTTACACCTTCACTAGAATCATTTGGAAATGCCAATCTGCACTGAACTAAAGGTAAAAAGTAGCTGTTGACTTAACTACCACTACATGACATCATAAGGTGGAACAGAGCATTTTGAGCTTTGGAGATATAGACAGATATAAGAGATATAATGCAGTATTACTCAAACATGTGTGAATGAAACAAAACACAACTCCAGGTATGTTTTTGAGGAGGTAACAACATTATAACATGACTTAAAGCTCACGAGAGTAGCTTTGGAGTATAGACAGATATAAGAGATATAATGCAGTATTACTCAAACATGTGTGAATGAAACAAAACACAACTCCAGGTATGTTTTTGAGGAGGTAACAACATTATAACATGACTTAAAGCTCACGAGAGTCACTTTTGTGTAATATAGCACCTTTAGTGGTGTGCATATTAATTTGTTCTGAGCTTTTCTTGCTTTAAAGATCACCCAAATCTGCAAAAAAAACCAAAAACGAAACATATCACCCAACCTTACAAGAAAGGAGCCAATATTTTTTACTGAAAGAATCTTCAAGAATCATTTAAAAGACACAAAACATTGATATAAAGTGTATGCATTTATTTCTGTTAAAGCACATCTTGTCATTGTGAGCCCATTACCGTGTTTTGTCTCGTCCCACCTCAAATGGGCAAATATATGAGCTTTTCTGGAACAACTGGGCATGTCATTATACCTCATGCATTTTTAATGTGTTTGTTTCCTCATATTGCTTGGGATGACTTTGGAACAGTCCAAAACAAAGCCCCCGATTGTAGCGACACACACGGATGCCTTCGCCCCTTCCCTTCCTCCTCCTTTCCTCCTCTCTTCCTCCTCCTCCTCTCCTCTCTTCCCTCCTCATCCTCTCCTCCTCTCTTCCTCTCTCTTCCTCTCTCTTCCTCCTCCCCCCTCCTCCCCCTCCTCCCCTCTCT